>JAQOWZ010000007.1:24882500-25166194 GCA_035578165.1 Stenolophus ochropezus
CTATGTAATGGTACAAGGTTCATAGTAAAAGACATGAAGACTAATTATTTAGATGTAGAAGTACTAACCGGTCAGAGTGCAGGTAGCAGGCTCTATTTACCACGTTTTGACTTAACTACCGAAACAGATTTACCATTCACCTTGAAACGAAGGAAATTCCCAATAAGATTAGCTTTCTCAATGACAATAAATAAATCATAAGGCCAAATATTTAATTATGTAGGAATAAATTAAGAAAATCCAGTCTTTTCACATGGCCAATTGTATGTTGCGATGTCGAGGGTAAGATCGGCCAGTAACTTGAAAATTAAATTGCCAGATTCAAATATTACTAAAAATTAAAAAGAAGGATTAACAACGAATGTAGTGTTTAAAGAAATTTTAAATTAAACACATAGAAATCTTTCAAAAAAAAATTAAAAAATTTTGAATATAATCATAAAGGAATTTTTTATATTATCTAAATTATATTATAATTAATTTAAAAACTATCAAGCAATATATTTAATGTTAAAGGTGAAAGATATTAAAATCATGTTAAAAAAAAAACCAAATGTACAATTACATTTTAATCAGTAAATTAATTATATAACAAAAAAATCTCATATAAATTAAATGATTATAAAAATTGAAACATGTTTTCAAAATCAAATATGAGAAAGCCATAAAGATCAATTTAAAGTATAAAATAAAGTATGTGGAAATATTCACGTAAATTAAAAATATGTAATGTTTAAAAGGAATAATATGAATTAAATATATAAATTAAAAATTTTAAATTAAACAAGTAGAAATCGTTGAAAACAATTGACAAATTTTAAATATGATTATGAACGAAATATTAATAATATCTAAATTGCATTGTAATTAATTTAAAAACTATTAGGCAAAATATTTAATGTTAAAAGTAAAAGATATTAAAATAATGTTAAAAAATACAACTTATGTACAATTACATTTTAATCACTAAACTAATTATATTACTGAAAAATGTCATACCAATTACATGTTTACAAAAAATAAACCATATATTACAAATCGAATATGAGAAAGCAATAAAGATTTATTTAAAATATAAAATAAAAGCATGTGGATACATTCATTATAAATTTGAAACGTAAATTGAGAATTTGTAATAATATAAAAAGGAATAATATGAATTAAATATATAAATTAAACAATTTCAATTAAACGAGAAGAAATCATTGTAACAATTGACAAATTTAAATATGAATATGAATGAAATATTTATAATATCTAAATTGTATTATAATTCATTTAGAAACTATCAAGCAAAATATGTAATGTTAAAAGTAAAAGATATTAAAATCATGTTCAAAAATACAAAAAAGTATACTAAACTAATTATATATCAAAAAAAATGTCATATTAAGTACATGTTTATAAAAATTAAATTAATGAAATTAAAAAATCTAATATGAAAAAGCTATAAAGATCAATATAAAGTATAAAATAAAAGCATGATGAAACATTATTGATAAATTTAATACAAAATAATGTGAATGAAATAAGTAAATTAAAACATGTAATATAATGAAAAGTTATTATGATGACAATATTTGAGTTGTTAAATATATCATATACAATATATATATATATATATATATATATATATATATATATATATATATAATATACAGGATGTGCAACGAAACGCGGAACATAAGACTTTATCATGGGATATGAAAAAATTGCAAATACTCTGTCTTCTGATACATTTAAAACAAAACTACAACCGTAAGAAGTTGTTAAAAATTAAATTCTACATTATCTGAAATAGAATTTACTTTTGGACAAGTTGGTACTCTTATAGTTTTGCTCTAAATTTATCGGGAGAGAGAGTATAGGCAATTTTTTTAAATCCCATGTTAAAGTCCTATGTTTCACGCTTCGTTGCATACACTCCATGTAATTAATATAAAAATGAAAGATTATTTCAACATGAAAAATGTTTCGTAATATATTGTAAAAGGTAATAAAAAAAACTTAAGTCTGATAAAACCATTGCCAATTTTACAAATTTTACTTTTTTTTGTCAAAATGAAAGTATATTAAAAAGAATTATAAAAGGCAATAAAATAAAACTAATGATTAGAAGTATATAATAAATAAACTAAAAAAAAATAAAGCAATGACAATCTTGACAAAATGAAAATGTAAAAAATATAACGATAAAAGATAATAAAATAATACTTACAATGAAAAACATAAATAAAATAAAAAGTATAATGCAATGGTTTAATATGTATTAGAAACATTTTCCCTAACGTCTAAAATCCTGGTTTATAGTAAGTTACTAATATTTTCAAAAATATACATTTAAAATTTTATTTACTGATAAAAATGTCCCTACATCTAATGATAAAAAGGAAATCTATTTTATATGTAGGTTTATAAAAAATATTTATATTTTTTTACATTAAAAGATCAAATTATATTTAATTTCATTTATTTACTCTCTATTTGATAAAAGACAGATTATTTTATTATAATACAATAGTCATTAGTTTGCATTAATAATTTTATTTAATAATAAAAATTTTAATAGAGCTTAAACTATACCGCTGTCAATAATATTCAATTAATTCCATCTAAAAATGAAGACGTTATACGAAAACTATCTAATACCAGGCTTAAGTTCAAACATGTGGCGTCTCTATATAAAATGTATTACAAATGTGACGTTAAACAAAAGTATATAATAAATCGCAACATGTGGGCAGGCCAGTCTACCATTGTACCTCAAAATTCATGCAACAGACTATAAATACACATTTATTTGGCAATACATTACATACTACTACAAAACCGCAAAGTATGGTAAAAATTCCAACTACTGCTGGTGGGTTTTGAAGTATTATGTAAGCAAGTCATTGTCACTGTTGTATGAATTTGAGTAACAAGATTTTCATTTTTAAAAAACTACAAAAGAACAAATATTATCTGCAATTTATTTGGTAACAGTACATTCAATTTATATTTTTTTGTTTTAAATTACATTTTTATATACATAATGTGTACCATATTATCTATAATTCCTTGGTAGACTTGGTAAGACAATGACTTGTTACATAATACTTTAAAACCCTATACCAGTGGTATTTGGGATTTTTGCTGTACTTTGCTTCAATATTATAATAGCCCGTGGTTAAAAAAATTAAAACAATAAATAAGAAAAAATAAGCTTCATAATAATTACTCGTCACAAACTGGCTGGTGGGTATGAAGCTAATGAAGCATATTACAACATTATAACTAGAGCTGACACTTTTATGCACTTAAAAGTGACAAAATATGCACATAAAATGGTGACAAATTTGAAGAATATATGCATTAAAAATATAATTTTATGCACATAAAACTCATTTTATGTTTTTATTTTATATTTCCAACACTACATATAAAATACAAAAACTGATAAACATGAATACATAACAAAAATTGCACTGAACATAAGAAAAGCATTTTATTGTTAAACTATAATTATTTTTTGAACATCGGATAGATCAGTAACAAATTAAATATTTTTCAATATTAATATTAGTAATTGAATGACGTCTATCTGATAAAATATGTATATAATTTGAAAAGGTACGTTCTACATCACATGAAGTAACAGACGCAAATTTCAAGTTAGCTACTAAATGTTTAATATTGTCATTTTCAATCAATTTTATATTTTAAAATATACGAAGAAGTAATGAACCAAATTAGAGAATATATAGCTAGACAAAACATCCCCTATCCTTCCGTATTGAATGTTTTGTTTTCGGTAAGCCATAGAAAAAGAAAATAGAGAAAGATATATAATGAAAGTATTGTTCGAGCTTTGCTCGCTAGAGGCATCAGTGTAGTTGTCATGATTTTCTGTTATTTATTATTATTTACGGTATTTGTTTTATCAACGATGCATTAGATTTAATTATTTCTGAAAGACATTGATTTAATAGATCCAATAAAGCACGGGCGCCTCTAGTGAGCAATACTCAAACAATACTAGTAGACATATGTCATATGTCTATCTCTATTTTCTCTGTTTGGCTTACCGAAAACAAAACATACCAAGAAAAGTTTTGTCTAGTTATATTTTTTGTTGGACTCATCCGTTTAATTCTGTAAGTTCACAAGTTACCAACATAAAGACAAACATTTAAAATTTAATAAAAAAAATAATAATAAAGAAATAATAATTTGCTAAAAAATACAAAATCGAAAACAAAAAATATGCTCAAAATATACACAAAAATCTAAAAATATGCACAAAATAGTAAAATATGCATAATATTATGAATTATGCATTTTTATGCACTGTCGTATTGAAAATATAGGTTACATTTTGTTTAATTCGTCCAGAAATCAAGGTCTAATTGAAATATGTATTAGCAAACAAAATATGCATTTGCATAAAAGTGTCAGCTCTAATTATAACAGAAGAAACCACAAAGCGATCAAATAAAAGAAAAATAAGAGAGTAATAAATCGCAAAAGTATGAATGTTTGTATGTAATCGAGTTACCAGGTTATAAAAATTTATTTTTAATTTTATATGAAAGATTTTATAATTTTAACAAGAACTTCATTTTGTAATCTATTTGTACACTTTTAAATGAATAAAATAATTCTGTAACTTAAAATGTAAATGAAAATATTAATAATATTGTTATACATTTATATTTGAAAATTATTAAACTTTTTATTAATCAAAGTATTCTGGCAACTCAAATAATTTATTAAAATAAATGATATATAATATAACAAAATTTCTAAATTTTAAGAAAAAAAATTGTAGAAAAATCTTAAACTAATGTAACTAATTAAAAGTTAAATTCATAATATATAATATAGATACACAAATACCAAAAATCTTCATGATTCACAAATGGTGAAATGGTATGTTTTTCTTATGTTCTAAAAAATATCATTTTTGAATTTTATATTTATAGATATTGGAAACTGAAGTATACATTGCATTGTACCTGTGAAGTACATCGAAGATTATAAATACGAGTTATATCCTTATTTGGACTATTGCAATTAATAAAGAAGTTCTTTCATCTGAGGCGAAACTTTTTTTATAAAAAAGTGTTCAATGTTTACATATTTTTTATTAATTAGTAATATTTTCTTCTGAATACAGAAAAATGGATCAAATCCTAAGATGGAAATTACCTTCATTCAATATTACAAGAAAAGAATTCAATTTCAATCGAAGCATATGGACTATTAGTCCAAATCAAATATATACTACGTTGATGTTAAACAATATTTGGAAAAATGAATCCATTTTAAAATGAAGGCATCATTTGAATAAAACTTATCTTCCTTTATTATATAAGTTTTCATTGTTAATAGGGTAGCAGTTTCACAAAAAATATATTTTTGGAAAACTTGTCAAGGATAACCTCCTTTGGAAAGCGATATTGAAAATTTTGGAACTTAAAATGGAAACCACTCTATTCGCTGACGATTCTGCTACCATCGGAAAAACTATATTATTATTGACGAAGTTGTACAAGAATGGTAAATACATTTATATTTAAAGAAAAATAGTATATTATTTAACAAGCATAATATGTAGGCTATATTACACGAGGATGTAATTAAAAATACGAGCGGTAGCGAGAATTTTTAATCATCCGCGTGTAATGTAGCCATATTATGCGAGTCAAATACTATACTTTATCTACAACTATCAGGCATATAATATATATTTGTTAAATATTCAGTTAGGTGTGAGTAGTTCATATATAGCTTAACAGATGGCGCCACAGTAGCACTTAAATGTCAAAATAACTATTCAAATTATATTTATTATTCTTTTATAATCATTTATATTGATATTTATGATAAAAAATATATTATTAAGAAAATTAACAGTTTATTAAAATGTTATATGTTACATTACATGCTCTATTTATTACAGAAAAGTTTAGCGTGTAATATAACTTTTCATATTACACTTGTGTAATATGAGTAGTATATTATATGTAGTATCACACGTATAATGTACCCATATTTCAATAGTTGTAGATAAAAAATATTGACTAATTACTATTTTTTATTTAATAGAACGCATATCTGTTCGATCATTGGAGGAAAATTTCGTCGTATTTTCAGAAAGTAAACATATAAATTACTACATGAAATGAAAGAAACATTCTTCAAATTTTGCGTGACAAATTCTACGAGAAAACTTTGCAATGTCCAAATAAAGTAAGTCAAAATTCATATTAACATTCTCTGTGGCCATGATATACAGTATGTCATCGGATCGAGTTAGAGAGAAAGAAAACATTTTTATTTTTTATTTTACGAGAAACATGTATTCTTAATAAAAGTTTTTACATGTTTCAATACTGACAATTCAGTTTTAACATTTTCAAATTTTCTTTTAGTCTCAGACAAAAGTTGAACGTAGTTCGACTTAGAATTTTTCTAATTGTAAGCCCCTAAAAACAAGTTTGCGTTATCATAGAAATTATTGTTAACATGACTTTAACTTTAGTTTCATAAATTTAACAACAAAAATAATATAAACAGTAACTATTCTACTCAATCTATTCACGGTTTGTTGAGCGCACAATTGTAGTCTTCGATGCAATTATTTAACTTCTTAGAATTTCTTCCGCATAGTTAAAGACGTCACAGCGTCTCTAATTCTCTCCTTTAAATTCTCTACATTCGGTCGAAGATAATTTGCATATACTATTTGTTTACAACGGCCCCAAAGATAAACATGAGACCAATTGCCATAGCATTGAATTAGGTAAAATCGTTGTTTTTGACAACATTTTCAACGATTACAACAGATTTTCCTAATTGACAGTCAATGAAAGTAAATAAATAATACCAGTTATTTTCAAATAAGTCGACCTATTTTCGTTTTTCTCTGAAACTAAAAAAAAATTTGAAAAGGTTAAATCTAAATTGGTCGTTTTGCCCACTGCTTCTTCGGAAAACGCTTTTTCTTTATGGCAATTCCAATATATTTAAATAATGTAAGTGTTATTACCGGTTCTATTCATTCTTTCACACTATTCTTTTTGTTTAGTTATCGTCTTTTGCTAACGTTTTTGGCGGTTTTCCGTTAGCATTTACAGGGAATCCTGAAGACTAATTCGTTCCGCCCAGAAGATTTTTACTACATAGTTTATTGTCATTATTATTTATTGTAATATTTTAATAATATATAACTTTCCTATTTTGTGTATCTAAGTTATAATCTGTTAAAGAAAACTGATTTTAAATGCTTCAAATTTCTTTCTTTTAATACAATTTTCTTTAAAAAAATATTTCGTATTTATTCGTATTATCGTTAAACAAAAAATTCATCTTGGGTCAGTACTGCATAATTTAATTTTCCCGCCCGAGAAAAATGGTGACACATCGGCGAAACTCAAGTAAGTAAAAATAATGAAATAATCATCTTCATGAGGTAAATTTTAACTTTATTATCTAACAAATATAAAAGTAAAACCTAATTTTAAAATGACATTATTTACACTTGCAATTCATACGTTTTATTATAAAAATTTCTTTTGTAAGCACAGCAGTTCTGAAACGTTTTTATAATAATATAATCAAATCTATAAACAACAAAATTATAGTACAAAGAAATGTTTAATAGCGATGTGTCGTTTTAAAAAGTTTTAATTGTTATTTGTAAATTTGTTTTTATAAATGTTGTGTGAAGTACATTTTGAAGCAAATCGGTTCTCAAACAGTGGAGTTTCATATAACTATAAAATTACACATTTATTCAAGGAGATTTTATTACTACTAGATTTATATTTCATTTTTAATCAAACACGAAATAAAATAAATATCGTTAATGAAAAGACTGCAGTATTACAATGAAAAAAAAATTAGCTTCCACGGAATAAAATTAGTAGTCATGTTTTAATTATGATACCTATGTTAGCATGATGCTAGAGACTGCAATGCAAAAGTAGGAAGAGAAGATATATACAAGCCAACAATAGGAAACCATAGCGCCCATGAAATATCCAACAACAACGGAACCAGATTAATAGACCTGGCCACTTCGAGGAACCTAGTTATACGGAGCACTCAATTCCCTCAAAAAAGAATACATTTGGTAACATGGTGCTCACCCGACTCTAAAACAGAAAACCAAATTGACCATGTACTAGTAAATAGCAGAAATGCATCCAATATACTAAATATTAGATCGATGAGAGGAGCCAATATTGATTCTGACCACTATTTAGTTAGAATCAAGGTTAGAAACCGAATATTAATTAATAAATGTGTGAAGAACTGCAGGTCGAAGAAATATAATATAGCTAAATTAGAAAACAAAGAAATCAGGCACAGCTTCGTCACAGATGTCAATGAAAAACTACGCAATGAGTTCAATGACCACAACAACCTCGACCAGGATAGCTGGGGAAAAATGGACAATATTATTAACGAATGTGCAGCATTACACCTTGGTAATGTAGAGAAAGAAAATTTCAAACATTGGTTTGATGAAGACTGTAAAAAGGCTATCCAAAAAAAGAAAGAGGCAAGAGAAAAAACGCTTCAACGGCTCACAAGAGCTAACACTGAATACTACAAGGAATCAAGAAAAAAAGCCTTCAAACTGCTGAGAAAGAAAAAAAGAATGGCACAGAAAGCAGAACTAGAACAAATGGAGAATCAGTATAATAAAAAACAAGTCAAAGCGTTCTATAGCTCTGTGAACAATTCAAGAAAGTGCCAGAAATCAAAAACAGCTATGATAAGAAATAAAGACGGCATAATTCTAAATGATATAGAAAGCATCACTGAAACATGGAAAAGACATTTTGAATCTCTTCTAAACGAGGAACCACGGGAGGCCATACATTTGGCGAATCAGATAGAGACAACAGAACAATGTCCTAACCCAACCGAAGAAGAAACTTTAACAGCTATTCAAGCTTTGAAAGCAAATAAAGCCGCTGGTCCGGATGGAATAACACCCGAAATCTTGAAAATATTGAGCGAAGAGGGTTTCTCCCGATTACATAGTATTATAGAATATGTATGGGAAAACGAAGTCCTTCCCAGCGAATGGAGACGTGCTTTTATCATTCCAATACACAAAAAAGGTGACATTCTACTATGTGAAAATTACCGTGGTATAACACTGTTAAACACAGCCTATAAAATATTTTCCCACATTCTATATCAAAGATGCAAATCTATAGCTGAACAAGTCTTAGGAGATTACCAGGGTGGCTTTCGGAGCGGAAAATCAACAATTGACAACATTTCGTATATACGTCAAACAATGGAAAAATGTTGGGAACATGATCAAGATTTACACTTCATTTTCATTGATTTTAAAACCGCATACGACAAAATGAAAAGACACAAGATCTGGGAAGCAATGAATACATTACAATTCCCCAAGAAATTAATCAACCTGGCAAAATTAAGCACCGAGGACCAAGAGATTTCAGTGCGTGTACAGAATTACTTCTCCAACACATTTACAACTAATATAGGTGTCAAACAAGGAGACGCCTTGGCACCACTTTTATTTAATATTGCCCTAGAATGCTCACTAAGACAAGCGCAAGTAAATACCCATGGAACTATTTTCCACAAACCCCATATAGTTCTCGCATATGCAGATGATATCGTCATTATAACTAAAAACAAAAACGAAATCATTGAAACTTTCGAAAGAATAAAAACATCTGCAGACACTTTTGGACTTCAGGTTAACATAGACAAGACCAAATATATGAAAATGTCAAGGAAAAATGGAAAACAAAACGAAGATGACAACGTCAGGATCGCAAACGATTCATTTGAAACAGTTAAAGAATTTGTATACCTAGGAGCCACAATCAACATGTCAAATAAAATCAGTGACGAAATAAAACGACGTATAATTCTAGGTAACAAGTGCTACTTCAGTCTATTAAATATTCTAAAGGACAGTAATACTAGTAAGAACACAAAACTTACAATCTACAAAACAATTATAAGACCTGTCGTAACATATGGTGCAGAGACATGGGTTATATCCCAAAACGATGAAAAAGCCCTAAGAGTATTTGAACGTAAAATTTTAAGGAAAATCTTTGGAGCGATAAATGAAAATGGTACATGGAGAATTCGCATGAATCACGAAATTGACCAATTATATAACGACGGTAATATAGTCGGTTTTATTAAAAAACAACGTTTAAGATGGATGGGACATCTGCAAAGGATGGATGAAGAAAGAAATATCAGGAGAATACTCAAAGCAAAACCCCATATGAGCAGACCCAAGGGCAGACCCAGAAGTCGATGGGAGGATGAAGTAATTAAGGATATTAAGAAACTCAAGATCACAAATTGGTGGGAGGTAGCAAAAAACAGAGACGTTTGGAGAAGTATTTTGAAGGAAGCGCATATCCTACTCGGATAGTAGAGCTAAGAAAGAAGAAAGACCTATGTTACCGACATTACGAAAGTTAGTTGACAGTTTAATTTTATACAATTTTTGTTCATATTTTTTCTTTGGAATAAAAAAGTAAGTAGAGAACTGGGAAAAACTCCAGTATAATATATTGTAATTAAGAATTGTTTACTTTTAACTGTAAATAGTGCTATTGTTTCCAAATAATATTTGAATTTTTAAGGCGCTACTGTAGGTGTCCCATTCAGCGCGAAAAACGGTGTTACAATATATCGTTTCTTGCCTCTGTTATTTAGGCTTGTACATTGATATTTTAAAAATAAATTCTTGGATAGTACTTCAACACTGTTACACAGAGATAAATGTAAAATTGTTAATAGAATTTGAATAATTAATTGGTAAAAGTGACAAATTTGCCTTATATTATACCTATGTTATATTGAATTGTCTAAACATTTTTAAAATTTTCTCTCTGTTACAGTGTGATGAATGAAGTAAAGAATCGTTTGCCCCAAAGAAAATTTATTACCTTACTTTAGTAAACTAATAATTCGAAATATTAAATTATTAAATTTAGTTATATTTTTTTAAAAGAGATGCCGCTAGACGCAGTCAATGCCTGTATCGCCACCCCTTTATATTCGTAGACCGAGTAGGGGTACTAATTTCTAAGAATTGGAAAAGTGAATGAATGATGAAAAAGTATAAAAATAATTTCATTCGTTTAGCACTGGTCGTTTGATTCAGAGATGGGTTTCGAATTTATCAGTCGTTGACATTAACTCATAATGAAGCGCTATTGATCGACGCTAAAAATCACCTTAACAAATTACAGGAATGATATGAATGACATCTTCAAGTTTTTTAAATATTTGAAAATATCTGTCACCGTCGATACGCTTCTGTTCCTATTTCATTTTTGTCGTTGGTTAGACGCAGATAGCACATATTCCCCTCGTAACACGTACGATAATGATATAGCGAATAAAAGTCTCATCTACGCCATGGGTATACGACAAAGTTGCAATTCTTACGGCAGAAATTAATGACGTGAGGATCAACAGCGAAAAATAGAGTATATGTTACAACATTCTGGTAGTCATTTGATAGAGTTTTCCTTATAACAAAAGGAAAACAAACAGGTACTCATTCATTCCGTTTGTAATTATCAATCGATCAACATCTAAATTTATAAATCAATTTATATTGTTGCTTATATTTTATTTTTTAACATTTAAATATTCTAACTATTTTTAATAATATGTAACGGTTGATTCCGCTACACCGTCAAGGGTCATGGTTATACCACGAATATTATGATTTGTAACAATTCACAATAAACTTTCGGATACCTACTTACATATATTTCAACACAACAGTAATAAATTGACAAAAATAAAATGTAACTACAACTAAAATAAATATTTCTGTAACGAAATTATAAATTAAATTTTTCAAAATTAATTACTACAAATCCAGAAAATGTTTGCTGATGATATATATATCTTCATTCATATGTACAAGTTTCCAACATCATAAATCATTCAATTAATTTTGACATAATTCCAGTTATTTCATTAGTATTGAATAGCGTATATGTATTTTGAAACTTTAGATAGTGCATAACTGCATAGTTAATTATAAAACAATGAATAAAATTTCTAATTTTTATTTAAATTTTATCCTCGTACGGACTAAATATAACAAATTTATTACGCAATATAAACAAATGAAAATTATATTTACTTAAACATAAAAATATTAATTTTTCTACTCCTGCTTTGAAAATACAATTTTCTGGTTTGTTTTTCATGCTGAAAGTGACTCTTTGCAGCACTAATAAATGTTTGTTTGCTGCCATGGATACGCATCACTTGCGCGTCACAAATACAAAATTTGCAATAAATGTCAAATTATGTTTAAAATAGTATATTGTGTTATTAAGAGTGACACTTTGTGCGGCGAGCATCGAAGTTTGCACGACGAGCGAAGCGAGTCGGACAATTACATTTACATGTCAGTTATTCATAATTTTTAGTAACTTTATTCTTAGATTATCTAGTTTTTATAGTGACATTTAGGGCGATATTACAGATTTCTATTTTACAAGTTACTTCTTATTGGCTGATTTTATATACGGCGGCGATAAAATTAAACAGCGGCAACAATAAAAAATTATATTACGGCGGCATAGAAATTAAACTTCAACCTTGACAATCACGTCACAGAAAATATCACTTTTATGACGTGTGAAGAAAAAATCATTTTTTATTTCCTTATTTTTTATCTTGCAGGAACGAACATTTATTTTAAAAGGATTATGAGCTTGTTGCTCTCTTCGTCCCATCGCATTTTTGTTTTGCATCACTGTATTTTTCTTTACTCACTATTTATAAATGTTGCAATACTAAGTGGGATCAAGAATAATTGCTTTTCTTTGATGAAATGTATTCATGCACATACCAAGATTCAAGGTGTATTAAAGCATTTCTCGCTACATTCACTTACTGTTTACTAAATATATAAATTATTACATTTTTAGAAAGTGGGTTTTTTTGTACGGATTTTCATTAATATTTGCCGCTTGTCTTAATAGTGGGTTCGGATGAGTTTTCATACTTTCATAAACTTTAGTAGCATCACTTATTATGTAATCTTTGACTTTTGGTATGTTGAGGTCATTGTGAATTAAATCATTGCGCATGTATCTGTGAGCGTCGACTATCGAAGTATTTTGTTTTGTAATACTTGTATTTTCCGAACTTGGTGCGGGGTAGCTCGGCCCCATGCTGCAGATCCGTAGAGTTTCTGTGGTCTAATAATGGTTTTATAAAGTCGAACTTTATTAGAGAGCGTTAAGTAACTTTTCCTTCCTAAAAGTGATATCAATCTCATAAATGTGGCTTTTCCTTTCCTCACTGCATTTTGGATATGCTGTTGAAAGTTAAGCCTGGCGTCGATTGTTATGCCTAAATATGTGGTTTTGTCTCTCCAAGGAATGGGGCGGTTAAACATGTGGATTTCACCATGCGGGCGGATTTTTCGCCGGGTAATGAGCATCGCAGTGCTTTTCTCTGGGTTAACTGCAACCCGCCATCTAGTGCACCACTTTTCTAATGGTTCAGCTGCTTCCTGAAGTCTTTTAGTAATGATTTTTGGGCAACGACCTCGGAGTAGCATCGCTGTGTCATCTGCGTACTGTGCAACGGCTGTTGCGTTGTGCTCCGGTCTTGGCATGTCGCTAACATAGATATTAAATAGCAGGGGTGATAGCAGCGATCCTTGTGCTACACCCGCCGTTGTTCTGTGTTCCTGAGACAGTGCGCCTTGATATTTTACTTGGAAACTTCTGTCTTTTAGATATGAGTGTAGTATTCGTACTAGTTCTTGCGAGTATCCTAAATTAATGAGTTTATCAAGAAGACCTTGGTGCCAAACTTTATCAAAAGCTTTGGCCACGTCAAGGAATACGGCTCCTGTTGCCATTTTGTAGTCAAAACCTTCTTCTATAAATTCATGTACTCTCACTAGTTGCTGAACTGTTGAGTGTTTCTGGCGAAATCCGAATTGTTCGTTTGGGAGGATATTTAGTTTTTGCGTCTCTGTTTCTAGTTGAGATAGTATGACTCTTTCTGCTACTTTTGCTAATAAATTTAATAAACTTATAGGTCGGTAGTTCTCTGGCAGTGTAATATTCTTTCCTGGTTTGGGTAAAGCCACTATCGTTGCTTTTTTCCAAGCTGCCGGAAAGTATTTAAGACGAAATATTACATTTATGATGTTTGTCAGGGCAACAATAGGTTTGTGCGGTAGCGCTCTTAGGGCTGCGCCTGGAATTCCGTCTGGTCCGGCTGCTTTCTTTATCTTTGTTCTTTTTAAAATATCTCCAATTTCACGCGGTGTGGTAAATGTAGTTGTTAATTGTACATTGTCATTGATTTTAAATTTATTTCTTATTCTATTGTTTGTCTCTTTTGTAAATTTAATGTCCATGTTGTCATAATTTGGTGCAAATTGTTTTACTAGGCTTCCTGCAATTGCATTTGCTTTATCGATAGCCGAGTACGCTATGCCATTATGTCCGTGAATTGCTTTCGCTGGGAGTCTGTCCTTTCTCAATGCTTTGCTGATTCGCCAGAGACATTTTACATTGTCCTCAGCTTCTTCTGGAGTTTGACGCCATTGTTCGTTTTTATGCGATCTAATGGCGTCTCTAAGTTTAGTGGTGAGCCTGTTGTATCGGCGCTTGTCATCGGGGTCAAAGTTGTATTGCCATGCTCTTCGCGCTGCGCGTCTTTCCCGAATTAATTGCACGATTTCGGGCGGCAATGCTAGAGTAGCTGCTATGTGGATTTTATTTTCCCGGCTAGCCTGTCGTATAGCGGTCGTTATTTTATCAGACAGATGTGTGACAGCAGTGTCGAGGTCTTCTTGTGTTTTAATAATTGGTAGAGTTCCAAAGTTCTCTTCCATTAACTGCGTAAACTTATTCCAATCTGTTCTTCTAATAATTTTTTGGTTGTCTTGATCGGGGTGGTGGTTAATGTCGATTATAATTGGGTTATGATCAGAGTCCAGTTCTCCCACAGTTCCTATTGAATATGGGCGGTTTATATTTTTAAATACTGCAATATCTAACAAATCTGAGGATTTATGTGCTGTACAGTAATGAGTGGGTTCTTCCGGACCCGCTATTTCTAGTTGATTGGCTATTGCATAGTCTACAAGTATTTTGCCGTTCATGTTGCACACTCAGCTGTGCCAGGCTGTGTGTTTGGCATTAAGGTCGCCGGCGAGAATTAATGGAGATCTGTCATTCGGGTCTATAACAATGTCTAGATCTGCTTGTGTTAATTTCTTTTTTGGAGGGATATAGGTGGATATGATTTTAATTTGTCCGACGCTTTCCACTTGTATGACGATTGCGCAGGTTTCAATATTTTCTATGTCAGGGGTATCAACTACGACGTGGTCTAGTGTTCTTTTAACTAGTATTGCTGTGCCTCCTCCAAGAGTTTCGCGGTCTTTCCTGTATAAGGCATAATTTCGAAATTTTACTTGTTTGCTATAATTTTTTAAAAATGTTTCCTGCAAAAGAACGACGTCGGCTTTTAATCGTATTATAAACTCTTCGAGTTTTGCTTCTTTATTGTTAAGCGAGTTTGCGTTCCACGCAATGATTTTCAAATTTATTGCTGGTCTTACATTATTTACAGCCATTAATTGATTGAACTAAGGATGGTACTGCTTTTAGGGCGATTTTAATTAGCTCTATGGCTGGATTGTTAATTGCAAGTCCATCAATAATAGTAATTATTGAGTTGCAAATAGCCTCTACGTTTATAGTTTTAAGTAACTCTAATATTGTTGAGAGGTTCATATTACTTACATTTTCAGCAGGTGTTTTACCCGTTAATTTTTTGCTGGGATTTTTTTCATTTATCTTAGAGCTTGATTTAATGTTCGTTGTGTGTTTTATTTACCGTTTTGGTACAATGGTAAAAGATACTTTAAACGTAGATGGCGTGTCTTGGCTAGTAGAGGGTGTAGACTTGCTGGTAGTGGGTGCAACTTTGGTAGCAGAGGGCTGCTCTACAGTGTTATTCTCTTGTTTTACTAAATTGGAAACATCAGGTGTATGGGGATTGACTACTTCGGCATAAGAGCGTGTGTCACGTACTGTAATTTTTCTGCGTTTCTCCTCTTGGAAGTAAGAACAACCCTTGTAGTTCGCGGTATGTTCTTGATTGCAGTTAGCGCATTTAGGTTTGTGTTCTTTATCTTTTTGAATACAATCTCCGGTAGCGTGGTTTTCACCACAGCGTACACATCGCCATGCTAAATTGCAGCCTGCCGAAGTGTGTCCGAAGTTCTGTCATCTGTGGCATTGTACGGGATCTGACGATTTCCGTTTTCCTTCAACGGTTACTATGACATGAACTATTTCAATAATTTTGAATATTTTGCGTCCTAGATTCTGATATTTTCCAAATCTGTATGCGTTAATTACAGGAATATTTTTCGCTTTCAAATCTTCTATTATTTCCTCAATTGTTACCACAGACAAGATTCCGCGAATAATTGCTTGTAATGGTATGTCGGATTTTAAATTAAACGTGTAGAAGCTAATGTTGACAGATGTCAAGTAGGCTTGTAGGCTTCAATAATCATTAATTGTTGCAGGCTGCATTTTAATTGAGTCTTTCATGCAGCGAGAAGATTTTATATTAATTTTTAGTTGCCGAGTAGCGTTCACAATTGCTGTCCATGACGAGACATTTTTTAAAAATATGGGCGGTGGGGATTTTGTTTTGGTTTCCGTATTAATTGTAGCCGGGGTGGCGATATCCATTTCTTCTACTTGAAGACAATCAAATCTATTGGAAACAGTGGTTTGCTTTAGAAACTCGTTTTTTGTTTTTTTAGTTTTATGATGAACAGGTGTAAATCCCGAGTTATCGTTAGTTATGTCCTCGTTTTCGCGCTTCGAGGTCGATGGCTTGTCATTAGGCGGCTTAACGCTAATGGCTATGTCATTATGCCTCGAAGTTGATGCCTGGCCGTTAGGCGGCTTAGCGTTAATGGCTATGTCATTACTAGTTTCAAGAAGGTCGCTAAATGATAGTGGTGTCTCGATAGTAGAAATATTTTTATTTTTCTGTACCTTGTTTAATGTAGATGGTTCAGAGATGGTGATGACAGCTCTGGCGCGCTTTGCTGGAGCTGGAGCCGAGGCTGCCGTCGGATTGGTTGTCTTCGAGGAAAACAGCGTCTGCAGAAGTTTAGTTTTCTGCACGTACAGGACTGTGAGCCGGCATCCTTCTTCCTGGGACAGATGGACGCCTTTCTGCTCCAACGAGAGAATCTCAACTGTCACACGGTCGAAGTCACTCTGTTGCACTTCACTACCCATCGTTGCACTGAGTTTATTATCACACAATACACAAAGTAACAGGGGCGGCCATACACGTAAAAACGCAGGTTAACGCAAACCCTGAATTCACGACGCGGTAGACTCGGCGTGAGAATAGCACAAACACAGAACTAGGTGGTGCAAAGGGCCGAGCCGACAGTACACATCGACACCTAGTCTATGAGAGTGAAAAACTTCACGGAGAAAACGAAAACGCGGCGCTAAACACTTAGAACACGCTGGTAAAACTCTGCAGCTGTACCCCTGTGTGGGGGCTCGATAGCGGCTCCCGGAGGCTACGCTATCCCTTGTCCAGTGCAGGTAAGACTCAGCGGGGTTCTTCACTGTTCGGCTTGCGCGTACTTGAATCATCTTGCAGGAGTAGAAAAAATAGTGTGTATAACACGTGTTGAAAGTCCTTTGTCGAACACAAACGATTGCAACCATCGCTTCGCTCAGGCTGCAACTTTCGTTTTGGTTCGACAAATATAGACTTTCAGCACTTGATATACAAATAACTATTTTATTACTGTTATTTTCATTTTCGCGTGTTAGGTTAGAAATACATATTTCTGGAAGCTTATTTCGTAGAATGCATTCTGAACCTTGAACGAAACATGTTATCTCTCTCATTTCGCTTTAACACTTTGGGTGGGGGAATAGTTACGGTCCAACCCCCTAGCTACCTCACCCCTTACACTTCCAAAACCTTAGATGGTTTGGGATTGCTACATTACAGCCTTAAACGTTAAACTGAATAAAAAATCGGTTCTCAAACAGTGGAATTTCAAATAACTAACTATAAAAATTCAAATTTATTCAAGGAAATTTTATTACTACTTGTGCGGGATAACAGGGATGGATACCCAGGATATCGAGTATGGATGATGGTAACAATGGTGAGGTCGTAAATCTCACTTTCACACAACCACGCGAAAAACACTTATTTATTTACACACAGCACAACCAAAACTATACAAATAACAGATATAACAAATGTAAATACTTTACGGATCAAAACGGAGCAGTACAACAATGGATTGTTGCGGACCGATACTAAACAACTTTGGCGCAACAAAGCAGGAACCGAACAGAACTTGTCCTTGTACGAATTTTAAACCAACAACATTCGCTAGCGACAGCGCCACTAACTATAAACTACAAAAAAATACAGAGAAGCGTATATGGCGTTGACATTGGCAAATATACGGTGTACCTTTCACAATAAACGGAGCTGACAACACTAAAATCTCAAACATACTGCCCACCTAGTCGAGAAGCGACTAAACTAAACAATTAACATGGAATAACAATAAAACTTAAGTAAGCAAGATCGTGTGGACATCAGGCCGACTGGGAATGACCTGGACTGCCCACCGTAGAACGACGCAGCGGTGGCGACGGCGGCGCGGCGAGTCTCTGCTTGGCTGAAGGGATGACGTCCGTCTCGATCGGCAGAGGGCTTAGCCGGGAGATAGGTCGGCGAAGCTCTGAAGTGGCAGTCTTGACGGTGACTACCCTGACGAGGCCGTCTGCTCCTGGATGCAGCTCAGTCACTCGGCCCAGTGCCCATCTACCTGGAGGCAGCTGCGGGTGGTGAACCAGCACTAACTGGCCCACACTGAAGTTGGATCTTTCCCCGCGCCAGCGGGAACGTTGTTGCAGCTGGTGCAGGTACTGCGTTGACCACTTCTTCCAGAAGTGCTGTGTGAGTCGTTGAACGAGCCGCCAGCGGGTCACCAGGTCGCTGGGCTCGTCATGGGAACCTGGTTCTGGAACGGTCAGCAATGATGAACCAACCAGGAAGTGCGCTGGGGTCAGCGCGGACAGGTCCGCAGTGTCCGACGAGGACGGCGTCAGCGGACGGGAATTCAGGCAGGCCTCTACCTGAGCCAGTACTGTAGATAGCTCCTCGTACGTGAGGGTCGTCTCACCAATGGTTTTGCGGAGGAGACTCTTTACTGATTTGACTCCGGCCTCCCACAGGCCACCGAAGTGCGGTGCAGACGGTGGAATAAAGCTCCAACGTGTGCCGGAATCGGACAGGGTAGAAGCTACTTCGTGGTAGAACAGCGACGCCTGATGGAACATGGAGCGCAGTTCTGCGCTGGCACCGACGAACGTCGTGCCGTTGTCGGAAAGCAGCTCGCTGCACACTCCTCGGCGTGCAACGAACCGACGGAAGGCCGCCAGGAAGGCCTTGGTCGTCAAGTCGCTCACGACCTCCAGGTGAAGCGCCTTGGTGGAAAGACAGACGAAGAGGGCGATGTAGGCCTTGGTGGAGTGTCGCCCACGACCTGGAGACGGGCGGCACTGGATGGGTCCTGCGTAATCTACTCCTGAACGCAGGAAAGGGCGGCTGGGAGTCACTCTGGCAGCTGGCAGGTTTCCCATGAGTTGTTTGCCCATCAGCGGACGACGGCGCCTGCAAGGGATGCAATTTCGGAGCAGCTTCTTTGTTAGGGCTCGCCCTTGGAGGATCCAGACGTGCTTCTGGAGGAGTGAGTGAGTTAATGCTAAGCCAGCGTGGAGGGCTAATGCGTGCCAATGTAGGAAATGTAGCTGGCTTAGCGGAGATGACTTTGGAAGGATAGGCGGGTGTCTTTCGGAATCGGGAAGTCCGGAATTCTCGAGTCTACCGCCCACGCATAGCATGCCGTGAGCGTTGAGAAATGGATTTAGACTCACGAGAGGCGAAGTCCTTGGAATGGGTCTAGCGCTTTTCAGTTGCGCTATTTCAGTGGCAAACTTCTCTCTCTGGACATTGCGGATCAGACGGACTCTCGCAGCAGTTAGTTCGAATGTGGTTAGGAAGCCGGTGCATGTCTCTTGCTCTCGATCTTCCAGACCTGCAAGTCTGGAAATTCTTCCTCTCTTGTCGCAGCGGCGGGCGAATCGCATGCACTGGGCTGTTACACGGAGCGTGCGTGACAGGGAGGAATACCGCGCTAACAGAGCGAACTCTTCTTCGACTTGGACCGGCATGGAGCGGGTTTTCTGGACAGCTTCCTCACCTGGTGAATCGGGTAGCTCTTGTGTTGCGGTCGGCCAATTCTGAGTCGCGTCAGAAAGCCATGGAGGACCGTTCCACCATAGGCTCGAGGTGGAGAGTATTTGCGGAGTAGCACCGCGGGAGGCGACGTCGGCAGGATTCTCTTCACCTGAGATGTGGGACAGCCCTGGTAGTGTGGTCTGTATGTAGGACACTCGATTGGCGACGAATGTCTTCCATCTACTTGGGTGTCCACGTATCCAAGCGAGTGTGACGGTGCTATCAGACCACCCAAACATAGGGAGATTGGAGATCCGCCGGGTTTGGCGGACGTACAGCAATAGACGAACTAGAAGCTGAGCAGCGCACAGCTCGAGACGTGGAATAGAGACAGTTTTCACGGGTGCCGTCTTGGTCTTGGAGGCGATGAGGGACGTGTGGAACGCTCCATCAGGATTGACTGTGCGGATGTAGACGACGGCGGCGTACGCCCTGGTGGAGGCGTCCGCGAATCCGTGAAGCTCTACGTCGGTCTCAGCTGGACTCAACTGAGTCCACCGTGGAATACGGATGTCTTGAAGGCGGCTGAGACTCTCTTGGAACGTGGACCACCTCTCCTGGAAGTGTGTGGTGAGAGGCTGATCCCAGTCTGACTTGGCAAGCCACAGGTCCTGCAGCAGAATCTTCGCAGATATAACAACTGGGGAGATCCAGCCGAGCGGGTCGAACAGCTGCGAGACCTTGGAGAGGACTGTGCGCTTCGTGGCGGGAACTGAGAGCGTTGTTGAGATACGCTCTCGGAAGAAGAATTCATCCTTCTCTGGATTCCACATGAGCCCTAACATCTTCGTGGATTCGGAGAGCTCGACGTTAGCAGCTGGAGTAGGCGCCTTGGAACGGGCTTCAGCGAGCCCTAGGAGGTCTGAACAATTTGCGGACCATTTGCTCAGTTCGAACTTGCCTCTTGCGAGTAGTTGAATGAGCTCATCACGGCGTATGACAGCGTCTTCGAGGGAATCGGCTCCGGAGAGTACGTCGTCGACGTACGAATCTTCTACAAAGCATTCGGAGCCCCTTGGAAAGCTCTCTTGCTCGAGTCGAGCAAGTTGACGTAGAGTGCGGATCGCAAGATATGGTGCGCAAGCGGTCCCGTATGTGACGGTCGTCAATTTGAAGTCGTGAATTGGTTCGCTTGTGTGGCCGCGCCACACGACACGCTGGAGGTCTTGGTCATCTGGGTGGACGAGTATTTGACGGAACATCTTCACGATGTCCACGCAGAAGACGAACCGATGATTTCGCCAGTTCATGATGACGACACCGAGATTGTTCAGCAAAGGTGGACCTGGGTGCAGATGTTGGTTCAATGACACTCCCTGCGCATTGAGTCGGGAAGCGTCGAACACTACTCGCATCTTGCTTCCTTGAGGGCCCGACTGCATGACAGCGTGGTGCGGAAGGTACCACACAGGTCCGGTGGGAGTCTCCTCAGTCCTACGCATATGACCAAGAAACTCGTATTCGTGCAAGAACTTACTGTAGCTGTCATGAACAGCTGGATCTCGTGCCAGACGTCGCTCTATGGACACAAGCGAACGGACTGCTTGCTCGCGATTGCCGCCTGTGGGAACTCTGGAACGACGTGGCAGCCGCACCACAAAGCGACCACTGGCGTCTCTCTGGTAGGTGGAGGTGAAGAATTCTTCGCAGGCACTCTCTTCTGGGGAGAGCGAGGAAGGAGCGGCGGGAATTTCTTCAAGTTCCCAGAACCGGCGGAGGTTGTGATCCAGGTCCTCCTCTACATGGCAATGTAGAGAGGACACGGGAGATGCAACGTCCTCGTCGACGGCTCCGGACAGGACCCAACCTAGAGCTGTGTTGATGGCTACCACCTTGGAGCCTGGGACTGGATACACTCCTGGACGGAGTAGAGGGCCGAAAACGTCGGCTCCAAGCAGTAGGCCAACCTTCTGGTCTCGGTGATAGCATGGATCGGCCAGCTCGAGGTGCAGCAGCAGCTGCGGATCTAAGGGACGGACTCTCCGTTGTGGAACGTGAGACGTCAGACGTGGAAGCACGTAGGCGCTGCTCTGGATCGGAAGACGACTTCCACTTGTGAGGAGGCCGTGGCAGAGTGCGAGGCCCCGACGCCGACGACCTTGACGTGGGAGCGCCGCCTGGCTAGACCAAGACATTGCACAATGTCTTCAGAGATGAAAGACACCTCGGACCCGGTGTCGAGGAGCGCGCGTGTCTGTACGCGCACTAGGAGTGCGGCTTCACCTTTCAGTGCTGCCTTGAGGAGGAGCAGCTTCTGGACGTCGGGAACATCGTCACGGTCTATCACGAGACCCTGAAAGGCGTCGTGGAATGCCTCCCATTCCAAGTATGACCCGGAGAACTCCGGCAGGTTTACCTGAGGTAGAGGCGGAAGGGAAGCCTTTGGCGGTTGAACTGGAGCGACAACTGGAGCTGGCGGAGGTGGCGAAGGACGGAGGGCCTCCAGGATAGCGACACCCGTCAAGTACAAGAGCTCTGTGGCGGAGAAGTGATCTTCAACGAAGTACACCGTCACTTCTGAGCCCTTCTCTGCTCTAAAAGAGTGGTGGTTAGTCAGAAAGTCATCCCAATGTCTCTGTAGGTTGGCGAGCGCGCTGTCGATCAGCTTGCTTGTCGGTGTTATTTCTTCTTTCGACAGCTGCGTACGGAGTGCCAGCGGTAACTTCCGGATCTGTTCCGTCAACTCTTTCTGGTGGCGCAACACTTCAGCCATTGTTGAACCTGGTGAAGGTTACGGACGCGAAAACGGAACGGTTTGGCGATGACTTCGAAGTTATCGTGATTCTACACGCAGGTTTGCGAGGTTAGAATTAACAAAGGATGGGTGGATGACACTGGATTAGGATTTGACAGGCTATGCGCATGGACAAGGATTTGACAGGTTTTGCACGTGGTTTTAAGGGTGGAAAAACTCGGATAATCCGGATAGAATCCGGCTCGAAGGACCAAAAAATGTGCGGGATAACAGGGATGGATACCCAGGATATCGAGTATGGATGATGGTAACAATGGTGAGGTCGTAAATCTCACTTTCACACAACCACGCGAAAAACACTTATTTATTTACACACAGCACAACCAAAACTATACAAATAACAGATATAACAAATGTAAATACTTTACGGATCAAAACGGAGCAGTACAACAATGGATTGTTGCGGACCGATACTAAACAACTTTGGCGCAACAAAGCAGGAACCGAACAGAACTTGTCCTTGTACGAATTTTAAACCAACAACATTCGCTAGCGACAGCGCCACTAACTATAAACTACAAAAAAATACAGAGAAGCGTATATGGCGTTGACATTGGCAAATATGCGGTGTACCTTTCACAATAAACGGAGCTGACAACATTAAAATCTCAAACACTACTATATTTATATTTCACTTTAAATCAAACACGAAATAAAATTAAATAGTAGTTAATTTTTAAATTTATAAATTAATATTGTCAATCCTAATACAACTGCCAGCGTCTTCAGTGAAGTTAGTCTAGGAATATTTGGTTTTAATTTAGTTACTTCGTCATACATTTGGCAATATTGACTGTTGACATTGGATACGTCAAAATTTATATTAATTAAATACGTTATGTTTTAAACTTAAATTAGTTGTAGCACCTTTGCTCAAGTCTATTATTCATGAAATTGTATTTAAATCTTTGATATCAATACTCTATAAGAAGATATAATCGTTCATAGTCTGATTGTCAAAGTGACGGATGACAGCGTGATTTTTCTTAAATTTAGACATGGCTATTAGGAGTTATCTACACAGTAGCAATTTTTGCGGAATCCAGAATTCATTTTGCTATATTATCATTAAGAGACTTTATTTTATTAAGAAATGTAAAGAAGTTAGCAATGTATTGTGTATCACAACTTGTACAATTGAAACTACTGCAAGAAACGAAGTATTTGTTTACATATTTGTTATTTCTATAATTTTACCTTCAATTATATCTGTGTAGTGAAGTCACATTTAAATAAGAATTCTAAAATACAGTCCAAAACTGATCAGTCTATCATTTGGAACAAGCCTTTACAAACGCAGGTTGAAAAATATCACAAAGCTTCAATAAAACCATTCTACAAAAACACGACTGGAAATTTTCTTGATATTCTTTTTACATTTTCTGAACATAAGCATAGAAATTTTGTCTGAAACGAGTGCATAAAATATTATACCTATAGGGAAATTAAAAGCAGATTAAAAAATCCCCATAAAGCTACATATTCTGCAATGAACTCTTTCATTGTAGATGTACATATGTACCAATAGAATTAGATTAGTACAGAGAAAATATGACAGTGATTATTATAATGAAAATGTTGTTGTTAAGAATCAATTGCTACAATTTTTATTGTAATGAAGCTATGCGTTATGGCTTGGAAACCAAAAGTGAAGCGAGATCAGTATTTCAAGCTTCAACTAATATATTATACATGAAATTGGACTTGTAGTGTTGTAATATTATCTAACCAACCATAGTATAATATCATCATGTTGTGATGATGGTTTTATCAAAACAGAAAACGGATTTGAACTTCTGGAAATAAAATGTCCTTATTCCTGTCAAAACAAATTCATTGTAGATTTACAAAATAAGAAATCAGCTGTAAATGATTTAGAATTCCATTAAAATAGTAACGTTAAACTCAAGAAGTCCGACAAATATTACACACAATTCCACTTTTCAAAGCACATACTTTATATTACCGTTTGCCATTTCATTATTCGTAGAAAAAGATGAGAAGGTTCTATCTACAATAATTCCAAGAATTCGCGACTTTTTTTTAAATATTTCACACAGATTGTTCTAAATAAGTTTTAATTATATAATGTAATCAATTTTTATGCATTTTGATTAAATATTTCATAACATTATTTTCAATATTAAATATTATAAAAGCCCTTTAGATTTACTCTGGGGATTCAAGTTTTTTCTTTTCACATCATACAGGTGATTTGGAAATAAATAAAACAACACTGGCACCACCAGTTAGTTTTGTATGTCACAATGTATTCAAAATATTATTATGTTCTTGTTTTTGCTTAGAATAATAAATTTCATTTATGCTTAAAAATATTATTTTAAAATATATACATAATTAAATATAAAAATATTTAATTGTTAAGTAATTATATCGATTCCTTCTTTAGCAGATGCAATAAATTTTATAATTAGTGCCATCTATGTGATTTTTTTAAACTATTAAAAATATTGTTCTTTTTTCTGATATACATACAAACAAATTTTACAAACACTGGTGTAAACGGTATTGTTAAACCTATAAAAATTATGTGTACAGGGTGAATACTGAAAACCTTGACATAGGGAAATAACATAGGAAAACAGTTTTTTGCTGTTTCCATCTGTCCCGCTAAATAAAATCGGGTGTATATGGTATCGTTAGTTAGATTAGTTAATTTTGCATCTAATAAAACCAAATGTTGTGTAATATGGCCTTTTCTAACTGAAATATTTGATAAAATAAATTGTATTTTGAAGGTTATCCTTCATATTTTCGAATAAGAAACGTCTAAAACAAAATGCTCCATAGCCGAGTGGATAAGAGGGCGGATTCATAATATAGATAATCTACAAGACCTTGTTCGAGACCACCTCGGCCCTGTTTTTTTTTTAATTTAAATTATACTTAAAATACTAAACGATTACATTCACTATATATCTATCTATAGATTCATCACGAGCATCGAGTAACTTTTGTAAAGGCCTACAGCATGAACCTTGCAAGTGATTGTTATAATTTTTTTTAATATGTGGGGGCTAATGAGATCTGGTGCCTTTTGAGTGTCTCATATTTTTACTGTTAGTAGTTTTCGTGTGAAAAATTAAAACTGTGCACAAATGCTGCCTTGAAACAATGGATCCCAGAGGCCATGTCTAAATTTAAGAAGAATCACGCCGTCATCCGTCACTTTTGACAATCTGTCTATGAACTTTAAAGGAGTATATGTTTTAATAGAACAAAGATATCAAAGATTTAAATCAATTTCATGAATAATAGACTTGAGCATAGGCGTTACAACTAATTTAAGTTAAAACATAACGTATTTAATTAATATAAATTTTGACATTTTCAATGTTAAAAGTCAATGTTACCAAATGTGTGATGAAGTAACTAAATTAAAACCAAATATTCCTAAACGAACTTTACTGAAGACGGTGGCAGTTGTATTAGGATTGACAATATTAATTTATAAATTAAAAAATTAACTACTGTTTTTTAATACAAACAGTGTTGCCAAATTATATGTCATGTTTCGTATCGAATGAAAGGTCTCGTTGAGGGCTAGCGTGCAGAAATGACAAAAATGTTCCATGTCGATCGACTTTTGTTTTATGCAAAAACTTGTCAGAAGTATGCCGTGTTTGGTATCAAATGAAAGCACTCAAGTAGGGCAGCCATATTGAAATAACAAAAATTTGCTAGATCGATCGGCTTTTGTTTTTTTGCAAAATTTGTCAGAAGTATGTCGTGTTTGGTATCATATGAAAGGTCTCGTCGAGAGCTGGTGTACAGGAATGAAATTAGCCGTCAACTGTAAATATTTAATTGATGCCGGAGGCCTAGGGAAGCTCAGCGTAGCTGAGCCTTCGCTAGTCATTATACTAAACGATTACATTCACTATATATCTATCTATCTATCTATCTATCTATCTATCTATAGATTCATCACGAGCATCGAGTAACATTTGTAAAGGCCTACAGCCTGAACCATGCAAGTGATTCTTATAATATTTTTTTTGATATGTGGGGGCTAATGAGATCTGGTCCCTTTCGGGTGTCTCATATTTTTACCGTTATTAGCATTCGTGTAAAAAAGTAAAACTGTGCACAAATGATGCCTGGAAATAATGGATCCCAGAGCCCATGTCTAAATTTAAGAAGAACCACGCCGTCATCCGTCACTTTTGACAATCTGTCTATGAACTTTAAATGATTATATGTATCTTTTAATAGAACATTGATATCAAAGATTTAAAAACAATTTCATGAATAATAGACTTGAGCAAAGGTGTTTCAACTAATTTAAGTTTAAAACATAACGTATATAATTAATATAAATTTTGACGTTTCCAATGTCAAAAGTCAATGTTGCCGAATGTGTGATGAAGTAACTTTGACAAGTATAAGTACGAATATTGAAGTACAATAATTTTGAAAATGGACAAAGATATAATTAAATGAACTATGCATTCGTACTTTATAATATTGAGCAAAATATATATTATTATTGTAGAAATTGTATATGGTTTAATTAAAATTTTCTGACATTTAACGTTTGATACAAATACTCAGAACATATGTTGGTTTGTACTTATTATTTATTATTTAAATAAATATAAAATAAAATATGTATGTATAAGAAATGTAGAGAAAGATATAAAAAGGAAAGAAATATACAAAAGATTGGAAATAAGTAGTACTAAAGAATATGAAAGACGAAAGAGTACAATTTATTATTTCTGCAAAAGCAGAAACATTATTTTTCAGAAAATAATTCAATTAATTATATTCTGTTCTTTATATACAAGAGATTTATAGGAATAATTCAAATAACGCGCATTTTTTGAGCAGGTGTTCTTCTTTTGATTCATATGCGTTTCACCCCTCTATTTTATTAAGTGAACGACAAGTTCGAAGAAAATAAATCATTTGTCAAAACATGTTATGTGTCAGACCTTCATAATTTACTCAAAAGTCTTGCCAGCACATTGTTGTTTATTGTATTTGCAAAATGACAAGTACACCTATAATTATAAGCCGGGATATACTTTGCATACGTATTAGAAATAGTAAGTTATAAATAAATTCCTATTATATTGAATAACAAGTTATTTATTATAGGTGTTTTTAGTACTGTCTTGAGTACTGTACTTCATTTTAAATTAGAGACGCGATAAAAAATTAACTAATGATAATAAGAAACTACATAATATCATTAGAAGATTTTAACTTAAGATCAACAATTAAGTGGGATAACTGATTATCGGAAATTTTCAATTCTGAGCTAAAATCGTTCACAATACTAGACAAACAATACGTGGTATTAATTTCCTGCAATCTGTTAACAAAACCTGTAAGTAGCAGAAGATATATTTTAACTCCGAATGAATGTATGTATATAACAGATTGTGTTGTCCTAAAACATCTTTATTATGAAAAAAATAATACAAGCTGGCGGGGATGTACTATTTTTATTAAAAAATAATTACAATCAAACGAACGAAGTAGAATTTAAAATAAATTTAATAAAATACGTTTTATGATAAATATGTTCTTAATGAAGGATTGGTTTATCGACTGGTTGTTAATATGAAGAAAGTCTTTATTGGAGTTGCAATCATCTACTAAAATCCACTAATACACATATTAGTGGATTTTATTAAATTACAGTACAGTGTCTGAATTTACTAACAGTGGCGACATTAGTATGGATGCCGCCATGTTGCCTCTAATGTTATGAGCGGGAAACCGTTCAACGCAGTAGGTACATTCAAGACGCTGTAAAAGTATTAAACTAAACGGTATTATATTCATAAAAAACTGTTTCGTTTAAATTTATTTTTTATTTACATTATTTATTACAAATACTCATCATATAAGTAAAAGTTATATATGAGATAAATACAAATTAACATACATATAAATATTTTTTATAATCTTCAAACAAAGAAAATAAAGTAATGAATTAAAACAAAATTTGGAAGTAAAACTTTTTATTTAAACATAATATTTAATACAAGCTGTTACTCCCAGAGAAAAAAAATAAGATATTTTTTCTACAACTGTCCATTCGAGTTACTTTTTTAACAAATTCACGGAAAACACAAACTTCGCGCACATTATACAAAAATAACTCTTATGTAATAACAAATATTAAAAACTATTATATAAAAATTAGATTTAAGCTCTCATTGATTTACTCCCGTAAGATCTATGTTCAATTTTTTTCTTTCCCGCAATTTTGAGTCTAAATGTAAAAAATCTTAAAACAACTTTTTTCTTTAAATTGTGGCATGTCAATATATGTGTAATGTTAATTTTTTTAAATAGGTACTTCCAAAAAAAATTCTTTTACATTTCTTTGTTTTATTGCGTAGGCATATACTGGCGAAATATTATTTCCATTTCTGAAAATACTTGAAATGTTTCAAATTAAATAAGATCAGGTTATTAAAAGAGGTTGTCAACTTTTGGCCGAGGTGCACACATTTTTTAGGAGATTATAACAAAAATGATAAATTTTCGTGTGATGTCAAATACAAATTAAGCAGATACGCAAAACAACTATTTATGTAATAGTGGCTTAATAGTATATTATTTAACAAGCATAATATGTAGGCTATATTACACGAGGATGTAATTAAAAATACGAGCGGTAGCGAGTATTTTTAATCATCCGCGTGTAATGTAGCCATATTATGCGAGTCAAATACTATACTTTATCTACAACTATCAGGCTTATAAAAAATCTGATATTATTTGTTAAATATTCAGTTAGGTGTGAGTAGTTCATATATAGCTTAACAGATGGCGCCACAGTAGCACTTAAATGTCAAAATATTTTTCAAATTGTATTTATTATACTTTTATAAGCATATATATTGATATTTATAATAAATATGTTATTAATAAATTAACAGTTTAATAAAATATTATGTGTTAAATTATATGCCCTACTTATTACAGAAAAGTGTAGCGTGTATCATGACATTTCATATTACACTTGTGTAATATGAGTAGTATATTATATGTAGTATCACACGTATAATGTACCCATATTTCAATAGTTGTAGATAAAATTAATTATTTTACCAGGTATTGAACTCTAAAATATTTTACCTCACAAAGATATGATCGGTCTGTAGGTTCCCAATTTAATCGACGTATTTTAGATGCCCATAATTTTCGATGTTTAGGATCTCTAGGAAATCGTTTCATTAAAAACCCTTTGGTATCTGAATTCGAACAACCAAAGGCTGAACAACCAGTCATTTTTATGTATTAACGTTTGAAAAGTAGCTCTAAAAATTTAGCAATATAAAAAAAATGTGGTTATATTTATTGTATCAAATGTTGTATTGGCATATTTCATATAAAAACTTATAACCAATCATTTCAACTTACACTATAGTTACCAAAATTTACAAAAATATAATTTATACCAACAAATATACAAATTTATTTACTGTACACATGTATATTGTACGGGCGACTGCTAGATTTTAGAGGCAACATGGCGGACGCTCGAAGAACCAATCAAATTGCGACACTGCAATGTCGCCACTGTTAGTAAATTCAGACACTGTAAATTACAGTAAGTGCAATAAAGACCTTCCTCTTATGTTTTTTTTTTAATTTGTAATTTTCATTTTACAGCTATGAATGCGAATAATAATAATAATAATGTAGGTACACTGAACAATAGTTGCAGTTTATTTTAACAAAAATACAATATGAATGATTATACACAAATTTTGAATGTATTTCATGTAAGTATACATTTTAGTGCAATTAATCTCTACCAATACGTTATATTTTATTAACAGTTATTATGTTCTTACGTTATTAGTATGAATCAGTGAAGATGTTTATTTCATTTGAAAACGGTTACATTTGGAATATAAGCACTAATGCCAGAGTATCAGTTTTCGCTCAAAAGTTCGCCCTTATCTTATGATCAATTAAAATGTAAGTTAAAAATTCGAACAACAAACCTTGCATCTGTGACACACGCTAAAAGTAAGTATTATAATTATTTCGTTATTGTATATAACACGTTCATTTCGTTTTAAAGGTAAATTCTCATTTAAATTAAAAGTATATTTGTATTATAACATTATGAATAAATTATTATTTAAAATTTATTATTATTGAATTTTTAATAATTTAATTTTCGTATTTATCGGTATTGTACGCCGTCGGTATTAATAATTTCTCATTTACCGACATTTCGGAAATACTAATTTGAGATCAGGGACAGCATAGAAAACAAATTTTTTTTATCAAGAATATTGCTTCTTCACCTTTGTGTAGAGTAATTTCATTTATTGTGCTTTGTTACAATATATTTATATTGCGAATGAATATTCATTATCTTTGATCTGAGCTGCAGGTAGTCACAATAAAATAAATCCCGTTTAGTGTGCCGTTAGATTCAAATCTAAGGTGAGAAATATTTTATATCTTTTAAATCCTCGAAAAATCAACTTGCAAGTTCGCAATTTACAAGTAGAAAAATGTCATTTGTAACCAAGCTAATAGAAATTTTAATTTGTGATTTCATTATTTTTTTTATATTATTTTGTTTCTTATTAAATTCTTATGTTTTCTTGTTTACCCGGCGCCAGTAGTTTTTAACTTGTTTTCCGTAAACCTACAAAAGATGTGTCTCCATTATTTTTATTTAGCTGAAGTATGCTCCAAAATATGCTAAATTATTTATTGCACTAATTAAAAAAATATTTAGGTGGGTATTTCATCGTCTCTGGCGGGCCGCGTGTTATAGCTAATTGCAAGTTAGACCAACCTACAATTTTTGAGAGTTGATCTTCTATTTAAGTATAAGTAATTTACTTTAAATTTATAATCATTACACTATTATAATATATATTTCACATTGTGTAATTGCCGCTCGATTATGACGAGAGCAGTTTCACGGTCTAAACATTGTACATAGTTTACAGTATTTAGTAATTTAGCAATCTAATAATACAAATACCAATTTATTTCGTAATAATTTTTTATAATGCTATGCATATATTTTAAATATTAATTTTGCTGTAGGTTTACATCTTGACTGCAGCAGAGTAAGAGAAAGAGTGCAAGATTCCATTATCCTAACAGAAAAGAACCTGATCGACTTATAATCGAAGGCCTGACGTAATTATTGGTAATTATAAATATTGAAAAGAACAACGCACTCAAAAATTGTAAGTTTTGTATAATTTTTAAGAACATAACAAAATGCCAAGTAAAGATAGAATTAAACGTCTTAAGCGCAAGCAAAACAACGAGAAAAATGCGGCAAAAAATAATAAAAATTATAATACGGGAAATATTGAAGAAAAATTTATTGATAGTCAGGTTCAATCAGGTATATCTGTCATTTCAGTAGCGGACAATAATATCAATAATGTACATACAAGTAATCAAACGGGTAATGTAGGAATTAGGACAGTAAACTATCAGATTCAGTTAATAGACCAGGATATTAACACGTTGCTAAATCCTGCAGGGTACTTAGAAGACATACACATAGACTTTTTCTTTACTTTAGTCCGTTCTATGACTGAGTTCAACCCTCAGCCTACAGTATATGTAAATGCTCCGGACCGTATCATTCCAGTTCAACAAGGAACTAAACACTTACAAATTTTATTCGTACCAGGTGCAAATATTGGTAGTATTGGTCATTGGTTCACCGCGTACTATGACGGTTCAGAGATTATTATTTATGACAGCATGAATTTTCAATGTTTAAATTCAAATGCCAGTTTATATTTAGAAAGACTGTTTCCTTTTAGACCAACAGTTAGATTTGTCCGGGTTCAACAGCAGACCAACACTTTTGATTGAGGGTTGTTTGCAATTGCGTTTTGTACAAGTATCATATTTAACCGCAATCCGGAAAAGGAAAATTATGATATCAATAAGCTTAGGTCACATACTTTAAATATGTTTCGAACACGTAATTTAATATTATTTCCGATAACACGACAGCAGAAATTAAGAGAAAATCATTTAAAGCGTAAAGAGAATGAAACAGCTGAAGAACGGTCCAAACGTCTAAAGTTAAATACAGAAAATAAATTAAAAATTTTAGCTAATGAAACACTTGATCAACAAACAAATAGGTTAAACAAATTAAAATTTAATTTCAAAGAATACATTAAAAATGAAACACCTGAACAAAAAGCAAATCGCTTAAATAGATTAAAAGATAATTTTCAAAACATGATTCAAATAAAAACGCATGAACAAAAAGAAGAACGTTTAAATAGGTTAAAAAATAATTTTAGAAATACAATTGAAACAGAAACACCCGAACAGAGAGAAAATCGTTTAAATAGGTTAAAAAATAATTTTAAAACTTCAATAGAAACAGAAACACCTGAACAGAGAGAAAGTTGTTTAAATAGATTAAAAAATAATTTCAAAACTTTAATAGAAACAGAAACACCCGAACAGAGAGAAAATCGTTTAAATAGGTTAAAAAATAATTTTAAAACTTCAATAGAAACAGAAACACCCGAACAGAGAGAAAATCGTTTAAATAGGTTAAAAAATAATTTTAAAACTTCAAAAGAAACAGAAACACCCGAACAGAGAGAAAGTCGTTTAAATAGATTAAAAAATAATTTTAAAACTTCAATAGAAACAGAAACACCCGAACAGAGAGAAAGTCGTTTAAATAGATTAAAAAATAATTTAAAAATTTCAATAGAAACAGAAACACCCGTAAAGAGAGAAAATCGTTTAAATAGGTTAAAAAATAATTTTAAAAATACAATTGAAACAGAAACACCGGAACAAAGAGAAAATCGTTTAAATAAGTTAAAAACTAATTTAAAAAAATCTATAGAAATAGAAACACCTGAACATTAAGAACGGCGTTTAAATATGTTAAAAGATAATTTTAAAAAAGTAGTTGAAACAGAAACACCGGAACAGAAAGAAGAGCGTTTGTTAAAAAATAATATAATAAATAAAAATAAAATAAAGGCACGCAAAAATAAAGTTAATGATAAAGTTAGATTAGCTAGCAAAGGTATAGGAATGCAAATTGAATCGCATTCGTTGGGTCCAATGTCTGCACTGTGCACTTACTGTTCATCCAAAAACTTTGCGTATGAAAAGCCCTCGGACGGCATATTCACACACTGCTGCCGTAAAGGCAAGTTAACCGCAGATCAATTAGGTGAGTTTCCGGAATACATAAAAAGTCTAATGATCAATAATAACGCGGACAGTAGAAATTTTAAAGATAATATTAGACAGTGCAATAGTGCGTTAGCATTTGCTTCATTTGGAGCAAAAATTTCAATGCCTCCGGGCAGAGGACCATATTGTTTCCGAATACATGGTCAAATTTATCATGATTCAGCCAGTTCTTTATATCCAACTAATAATAATGTTGAAAAATATGCGCAGTTATACATTATAAATTCTGCGGAAGCGTTAGAGAAAAGAATGAATGTAGAATACAATAAACAGTGTAAACCAAATATAATGGGGCAGTTAGACGATATTATTAGAGAAATTAATCCGTATTCTCAAGCGAACATTATGTTAAAAAAAGTAGAGCAAAGAGAAATAACTAGGGCAAATATTAATAATCAGTCAGTGCCGGAAATTAATTTGTGGATAGTTAGTGACAAACGAAAATATAAGCGTAGGTATAATGTACCAACATGTAATGAAGTGGCCGTAGTTTTTACATCAAATGACAGAGAGCCACCAATAGATAGAGACATTTGTGTTCACCCAAGAGCAGGCGGTTCTGTTAGAATTTATCAATTCAGCGAAAACTGCGACCCCATGACATATCCCATACTTTTTCCTCGCGGTGAATGTGGCTGGAACATGAACCTAAAGCATGCCGACGGTATTAAAAAACAAAGCATGCTACAATTTAACATGAATAGATTAGCAGTTAGTGATACATTTATTACGTGTTTAGAAGCCGGAAAGCTAACTCAGCAGTACATTGTAGATGCATACGTGAAAGTCGAGGCTGAAAGATTGACTTATATTAGATTAAATCAGCCTACCCTCACAGTAGAGCTGTATAATGGGTTAATGGACCATGTAAATAATTTAGCAGATAATGAGGGCGGTAAGGCTGGCACATTTTACCATCCACATTCCAAGGTGGCAGTCGTTTTATGTTAAAAATTATCAGAACGCTATGTCAATTGGTAGAGAATTCGGCCGACCTGATTTGTTCATAACAGTAACGTGTAATCCAAAATGGCCAGAAATAGTTGAACAGTTACGCGAAGGTCAAAGTTCTGCAGATCGGTCAGATATAGTAGCGCGAGTTTTCAACGGAAAAATTAAAAGTATGATGAATGAAATTCTTCACGATGATATTTTTGGAAAAGCCGTAGCCTTTATTTTTGTAATAAAATTCCAAAAACGTGGATTACCACATATGCATTTGTTGTTGACATTAGATAGCGAAAGTAAAATCCGTAACAAAGATGAAATATACGAAATTGTAAGCGCCGAAATTTCAAATGAAGACGATGAACCAGAGTTGTATCAATTAGTTCGAACGCACATGATCCACGGTCCCTGCGGTATATTAAATAAATATTCACCTTGCATGAATGAAAATAAATGCACAAAAAGATACCCTAAAGAATTTCGAAAAGAAACACACGAAAATATTAACGGTTATCCTCTTTACAAAAGGCCTGATAATAATGCAAAGATATATATTCTCTGGAAAAACGGTTTAGTAAAATATACAGTAGATAACAGATGGATAGTACCTTACAATCCATATTTGCTAAAAAAGTATAAAGCTCATATTAATATCGAAATATGCTCTTCGGTTGAAAGTGTTAAATATATTTGCGATTATCTGTGTAAGGGTCATGACTGCGGAAGTATTAAATTAGGTCAACCAGATAAAGATAAAGTAATTCAATGGCATGAAATCAACGGTTATTTAGATGCGAGGTATGTTTCTGCTCCAGAATGTTGTTGGAGGCTACTGGAATATCCCTTACACGATAAATCAGATACAATATTTGAGTTAGCTGTTCATTTGAAATACCAAGAGGCGGTATTTTTCGTTAATGATCAAGAGAAAAAAGTAGTAGAACGGGCAGCGAAAAAAAATACAACTTTAACTGCGTAGTTTATTCTAAATAGCACAGATGTAAATGCTCGGCAGTATGTTTATATACAAATTCCAAAATATTATGTATTTGTTAATAACGCTTGGAAGGCTAGGCAACGCGAGTCAAAACCACCAATAGGCCGAATGATTTCCGTCAGTCCCAGAGATATAGAAAGGTTCCATCTACGTTTAATATTAGTACAAGCGAAAGGGGCCACAAGTTTCGAAGACTTGCGTACCGTAGATGGTAAGTTGTATAACACATACCAAGAAGCTGCCCGCGCATTAGGTCTTTTAGCAAATGATAAAGAATGCGAAAATTGTTTAGGTGAGGCAGTGATAAATAAATTTCCGAGACAATTAAAAGAATTATTTGCATATTTAATTTGTTTCCACACGTCCACCAATGCCGTAGCTTTGTGGGAAAAATTTAAAGAGTATTTGATGGAGGATTATTTATTGCACAATTCCGAAAAAGTAGCGCAAAATAAATGTTTAAGAAAAATTCAAGAAATATTAGAAATACATAGATTCACATTAAGCGATTTTGGTTTACCGCTGCCAGATGACGTAGATGAAAATGAAAACGATTTGATTGATACTGCAGCAGAGAAATTAGAGGGAGAACAAAATGTAGCGTTGTTTAATAGTGATCAAAGAGAAATTTTAGATTTAATTTTAAATGCCCTATCAGATAGTAATAGCAAAAATAGATATTTCTTTGTAGACGGTCCTGGTGGTACAGGAAAGACATTTTTATATAATACCCTCATCAGTATTTTAAGAGGTCAAAATATTAATGTAATAGCCGTGGCGTGGACAGGAATAGCGGCTACTTTATTAAAAGGTGGACAAACTGTACATTCGGTTTTCAAGTTACCAGTACCTGTCAATGACGGCTGCGTATGTAAAGTTAAAGCGAATAGTAATGCAGGCAAACTAATAAAAGGTGCAAGTGTAATCATCTGTGACGAAGTAACAATGATACCGAAACACGCGTTAAATGCAATAGATTTACTTTTAAAAGATTTAATGAACAATACTGTACCATTTGGCGGGAAAGTTATAGTATTAGGTGGTGATTTCAGACAATATTTACCGGTAGTAAATTATACAAATCATCGTACCACAATAATAGAAACTTGTGTAATAACAAGTCACTTATGGCAACTCTTTCAAAAATTTTCTTTAAAACAAAACATGCGTGTAAATAGGGACAAAAAAGAATTTTCTAAGTATTTACTAAAAATCGGCAATGGTTTAACTGAAGTTGTCAAAATTCCTGCACACTGTGTATCACAAACGTCATTAGCTAATGATATATTTGGAGATAATGAAATAGAGCCATGATATACACAAATTTACAGACCGCGCCATTTTAGCACCAACAAATGACGATACAATGGTAATAAACGAACAAGTATTAAATAAATTCGTAGGAGAATCAAAAATATATTACATTGCTGATTTTTGTGAAGGCGATGATAAAAATAAAATTAGTTATCCAACCGAATTATTAAATGCGTTAACACCAACCGGAATGCCTCCTCATAAATTAACGTTAAAAGTGGGGGCAATAGTAATGTTACTAAGAAACATGAATCCAAAACGTGGGCTATGTAACGGAACAAGATTTATTATAAAAGATATGAAAACTAATTACCTTGATGTGGAAGTATTAACCGGGCGAAGTGCAGGTACCCGACTCTATCTACCAAGATTTGATTTAATTACCGATACAAATTTACCATTCAGTTTAAAACGTCGCCAATTTCCAATTCGATTAGCATTTTCAATGACAATTAATAAATCACAAGGTCAAACGTTTAATTTTGTGGAAAATCCAGTTTTCACTCCGGCCAATTATATGTTGCAATGTCGAGAGTTCGGTCATCTAAAAACTTAAAAATTAAATTACCGGAATCAAATATTAACGAAAATTCTAAAGAAGGAATAACGACGAATGTGGTATTTAAAGAAATTTTAAACTAAACAAGATATTAAAATCATAATGAAATAATTTCAATTAAATTTTAATCAGTATAAAAATTATATAAGATAACAATATTATATGAAGTACATATTTATAAACATTATTTTAAAATTTAAAAACATTATATAGAGCACTTCATAAACAAATTTTCAAAAAATTTAAGTTAAAGTGCAAGTATTAAACCAATCTTTTCACATGATGAACATCATGCAGTATCGTAGCCAGGTTATTAAAAACCTTAAAGATAAAATTATCAGATTCAAATATTAAAAATAAAGATTTGAATTGTAAACAAATGGAGTATTTTTAAAACAAATTAAATTGAACAAGTAGATATCATGATAAAAAATTGTTATATTTACAAAGTCATAGTCATTTCGTAACTTATTGCAAAATTAAGAACAAAATATCAATAATATATAAATTTCAATATAAATAATTTTAAAACTATATAAAAAAAATATTTAATGTTGGAAGTCAAAGACATTGAAATAAAATTTACTAAAACTAAATAAAACTAGCAAATACATATAAAAATATATAAAAAATTGCAATCCATTTAATAATTAATGAATGAACGTAAAATTTAAAAACATTTAATATACAAAAGTATATAATAAATGATAACAGACAAGCAGGCTATTCTACCTTTGTATCTCAAAACTCATGCAACAGAATACTAATTTGTACTTATGTTTTTGGCATTATACTACAAAACCGCCAAGTATGGTAAAAATTTCAAGAACCATTGGGGGTTTTAATGTGTTATGTTCCAAGCCATTGTGACTGTTGCATGAATTTGAGAAATAAGGTTTTGATATTCATAAAACTATAAAAGTGCAAATATCAACTACAATTTATTTAAACATACATTTTTTGGTTAAAATACATTTTTATTTTTAATTACTTTGGTAGATGGCAAAACAATGGCTTGGACATAATGCATTAAAACCCAATACCAGTAGTATTTATATTTTTGCTGTACTTTGATTTAGTATTATAGCCCGTGATTAAATAAATAAATAAATAAATATAAGAGAAATTAAATACATTAAAAAATAAACTTTATCAAAATTATTCGCCACATAATGGCTGGTTGAAATTAGGCATATGAAGCTCATTAAAACCTTAAATTTTTAAATTTAAAATTTTTAGAATATCGGAAAAACATGTAATATTATACAAAGGATTATTGATGGTATATATGAAATATAAAATAAAAATATGAGAAAGCAATAATGATAAATTTAAAATATAAAATAAAAGCATGTTAAAGCAATAATTATGATTTACAAATGTGATTTAGAAATACTAAATAATATAAAAAGCAATAAGAAAGAATTTAAAATATAAATAATAAAAAATGTTATGATGGTAAAATTTGATTTGTTAAATAATATATGCAATATATTTAATAAATGTAATTGATATAAGTATTAAATATTATTCCAACATGAAAAGTGGTTTGTAAAATATTGTAAAAGGTAATAAAAAAGAACTTAAGTCTGATAATACCATTACTCCTTTTACAAATTTTACGGACCTTACCAAAATGAAAATACAATAAAAAGAATTATAAAAGACAATTATAAATAAAACTATTCTTTACATAAAAGTTAATAAAATAATATTAACAATGAAAAACATAAATAAAATAAAAAGTATAAAGCAATGGCTAAGTATTAGAACAAATTTTCTATAGCGTCTACATCCTGGTATATTGTATGTTTTACCAATATTTTCAATAATATACATTAAAAATTTTATTTAATGATAAAAAGGTCCCTATATTTAATAGATAAATGAAAACCTATTTTATATGTAAGTATAAAAAAATAATTTTAATTTTTTACATTAAAATATAATCATAATAAAATTAAATTTAAATGCATATTTTACCTTCTACTACTACTAAAAGATTGGTTATGCAACATTTTTTTATTATAATACAACAGTCATTAGTTAACATTAATATTTTTCATTGACAATAAAAAATGTAATAGCGCTTAAACAATACTGCTGTCAATAATTTTTAATTAATACCATCTAAAAATAAAGACGTTATACGAAAACTATCTAATACAAGGCTTAAGTTAAAACATGTTGCGTCTCTCTATAATATGTATTAGAAATGTGACGTTAAACAAAAGTATATAATAAATCGCAACATGTGGGCAGGCCAGTCTACCATTGTACCTCAAAATTCATGCAACAGAATATAAATACACATTTTTTTGGCAATATACTACATACTACTACAAAACCGCAAAGTATGGTAAAAATTCCAACTACTGCTGGTGGGTTTTGAAGTGTTATGTAATTAAGTCATTGTCACTGTTGTATGATTTTGAGTAACAATAATTTCATTTTTAATAAACTACCGATAGGATAGTGATTATGTGGAAAAAGTGGCAAGACAAACAAGAAATAATGAAAAATAAATATAAACTAGTAAATGTTCAGCCACCAATATACATCGACAACGAGATGACTAAGAGAGAGCAGATGATACAAGCCAAACTAAGACAAATAGCAAAAGAGCAAAGGATACAAAATCAAACAGTGAAAGTTGGATACCAGAAGATAACAATTAATGGAACAACGTATAAATGGACGGATCTAAACATCAATGACTTACAAAATATGGACATGGTAACGGATGCAAAAAACTAAAGAAAGACCCAAGGGGTCAAAAAAATAATAAAAAGAAAAATAAAAATAATTATTTTAAACTGGGTACATGGAATATTAGAAGTTTAACGGGAAAAGAAATAGAAATAAGTGAAGAATTTAAAAAAGCGGATTTAGAAATATTGGGAATAACCGAAACAAAGAAAAAGGGTACTGGGACACAAAAGTTAAGTGGGGACCATATATTAATATACTCGGGTGTGCCATTAACAGAAGGTGCTAGAGCGGGAGTGGGTTGCATGATTAAAAAAGAATTAACAAAAAATATATTAAGTTGGGATTTCATTTCCGAAAGGATATTAAAAGTAAATATAAAAATAGAGCTAACTAAAACAACAGTGATAACAATTTATGCACCAAATGAAGATGACAGTGCCGCAAATAAAGATAAATTTTGGAATGAATTACAAGCTGTAATAGATAATAGTAACAAGCCACTATTCATATTAGGCGACATTAATGCCAGAGTCGGGAGGAAAAACAAAGGTATAGAAGATGTAATGGGAAAGTATGGGGAAGACACAGTAAACAATAATGGGAAGCGTTTAATAGACTTTTGTATTATAAACGATCTGGTAATTACGAATACATTTTTTCAGCACAAAGATATTCACAAATATACACGAGAAGAAAGAAGCCGCAACGAAAAATCTATTATAGATTATGTACTATGCTGTAGAGAAGAGCGAAAAAATATCATGGATACAAGAGTGTACAGAAGTTACGAAATTGGGAGCGATCATTACCTTGTAATATCAAAAACAAAAATAAAGACTAAAGAACCTGCAAGAGAAATCATAAACAAAGGAAAAGAAATGAATAAAGAAATAATAAAAACATACAAACTAAAAGAAGAAGAAATTAAACAAAAATACCAAGATCATATACACGAAACCTTGAATAAAATAAATACAAATCACAAAGACGACATTGACGAACTCTGGAGTATATTAAAAAATACACTACAAGATGCAGCCAAAAAAAGTTGCGGTACAAAAAAGATACATCGGCACAGCAAGCAAAGCCATTGGTGGAACAGAGATATACAAAGAGAAGTAAAACTTAAAAAACAATTGTGGAAAGAATACCTAAATTCAAAGAATTCAAAAAAATATGAAATATACAAAGAGCAGAGAATAATAGTAAAAAAAATGGTAACAGATGCAAAGAAAAAATCATGGATAGAATTTGGTCAAACTATACAAAACAACTATTTTGAAAACAGAAAACTATTTTTCAGAGCAACGAAAGCCATAAGACAAGACAAAAAATGCCCTCTAAAACAAATAAAAGATGAAAATAATTCTATACTAACCGATGATAAAGAAATAATGGACAGATGGAAACGACATTTTGAAAAATTACTAGAAGTAAATCATTACCTAATCATAAATGAGACACAACAGTTATCTAATCCGACAACTCAAGAAGAGGAAATTACCCTAACAGATATAAAGCAGGCACTATCAAAACTAAGAACAAATAAAGCACCCGGACATGACAATATCAGATCAGAACAATTAAAATATATGGGAGAAACAGCAACCAATCTTCTAAAACAACTAATAAACCAATGCTGGAAAAATAAGAGAATACCAAAAGAATGGGACACTGCTGTCATACTACCCTTACACAAAAAAGGAGACAATAGACAATGTGAAAACTACCGCGGAATATCACTACTAAGCTCAACTCTAAAAATATATTATGATTTTAGAAAATAAATTGAGAATAGAGTTAAGAGGAAAACTTGAATTAGCTCAAAGTGGATTCCAGAAAGGACACTGTGTACAGGATCATGTCTTCACTATAAAACAGATCATAGAAAAAACACTAAAACATAACAACACAATACATATCTGTTTTATAGATCTACAAAAAGCGTTCGACATGGTACCGAGGAATATTCTATGGGAAATAATGGAAAGAAGGAATATAAATAAAGACCTAACAAACGCAGTAAAAAGCATATACAGAACAACAAAAAATTACATAAGAACTGGGAATCAAAAATCAGAGGAATTTACAACCAATAAAGGGGTGAGACAAGGAGGTACTTTAAGCCCGTTATTATTTATTTTATTTATGGACGAAATAATAAAAAGGGTAGACGCGAGGACAAAAGCGGTACACATAGGGTATTTAAATTTGGAACCAATAAAAATTAAAGTATGTGCATTTGCGGATGATCTGGCAATCTTCGGAAGATCTGAAAAAGAACTGCAGACAAATCTAAATATCTGGCACCAGGAACTAAAAAAAGTTAACATGAAAATAAATACACAAAAAACCAAAATTATGACCATATCAAATGAAAAAACAGACATAAATATACAATTAGAAGGCAATCAACTAGAACAAGTTAACAGCTACAAATACCTAGGAACTGTAATCGATAGTAAAGGACTACATGAAGAAAACATAAATCATAGAATACAACAAGCAAAGAGGTGCTATTTCTCACTGAATAGAGCGATACTTAATAATAAACATATAAACAAAAACACAAAACTGACTATATACAAAACTATTTATCAACCCATTCTACTGTATGGAAGTGAAACATGGGTTACGAACGATAGACAAGATAGTAAAATACAAGCAGCTCAAATGAAATTTCTAAGAAGAATAGAAGGGGTAACGCTAATGGATAAAATAAAAAACGATACAATAAGAGATAATCTAGAAATAAAATCAGCAATACTAAAAATAGAAGAGAAACAACTTCAATGGTTTGGACACTTGACAAGAATGAATGAAGACAAACCTGTGAAGAAGATATGGAAATGCAAAACGCAAGGCAAGAAGAAAAGAGGAAGAGCACAAAAATCTTGGGATAACAAAATTGACCAAATATTACAAAAGAAAAACATAGACAGAAAAGAAGCAGAAAAACTGGCACTGAACAGAAAAGACTGGCTCATTTTTACTAGAGAAATTTAAATTTACAAACTAATACTCGACACCCGCATGGGTACATGAGTTTGTGATTATATATATATATATATATATATATATATATATATATATATATATATATAATAAACTACAAAAGTACAAATATTAACTGCAATTTATTTGGTAAGAGTACATTCTATTTATATTTTTTTGTTTTAAATTACATTTTTATGTACATAATGTGTACCATATTATCTATAATTCCTTGGTAGACTTGGCAAGACAATGACTTGTTACATAATACTTTAAAACCCTATACCAGTGGTATTTGGGATTTTTGCTGTACTTTGCTTCAATATTATAATAGCCCGTGGTTAAAAAAATTAAAACAATAAATAAGAAAAAATAAGCTTCATAATAATTACTCGTCACAAACCGGCTGGTGGGTATGAAGCTAACGAAGCATATTACAACATTATAATAAAAAAAAACACAAAGCGATCCAATAAAAGAAAAATAAGAGAGTAATAAATCGCAAAAGTATGAATGTTTGTGTGAATGTTTATATGAAATCGAGTTGCCAGGTTATCAAAATTTGTTATGAAAGATTCTACAATTTTAACAATAATAACTGCAGTTAGTAAACAAATCGTATTCTTTTAATATTTTGTTGAGTTGAGTAAAATATTTCTATAAATTATCTAAAATGTAAATGAAATTTTTATTAATATTATTATACATTCATATTTTTAAATTATTTAACTTATTTGTATTAAAAATAATCTGGCAACTCAAATAATTTCTAATAAAAATTAAAATATAATGTCAGAAAACTTTTTCAAAATTATATATTTCTTAAAAAAAATGTAGAATGATTTGATATACTTTTGTAACTAATTAAAAGTTAAATTCATAGTATATAATCAAGATACACAAATATCAAAATAATTTCATTTGATTCACATCGATATAATATGGTATGTTATTATCAAGTTCTGGGAAATATAATTTTTGTATTTCATATTTTTAGATAATAATAACTGAAATCTACACTGCATTATGGTTGTAAACTATGTCGAATATAATAAATATGGGATACAAGTATACCAGTATTTGGACAATTACATATGTGAAATCGTAATACCGAAGTTTTTTCAACTGAGGCGAACATTTTTTTTTTATAAAAAAAATGTTTGAATGTTTACATATTTTATATAAATTAATAATGTTCCTTTTTAAAAACAGAAAACTGGATCGATGTGATAAAATCTACAAGTTGAATTTTTCTTCGTTAAATATTTTATTCATTTCAATCACAAGAAAATGATTCAATTTTATTCGAAGCATATAGCATATTTTAATTCAAATGATAAATGAAATATAGTATTTTATATGTTGATGTCAGATAATGAATCCACTGTAAAATGACGGTAACAATTAAAAGAAACTAATCTTCCTCAATTATATTAGTCTTTATTTGTAGAGGACAGGAGTTTCACCAGAATGTCTTTTTGAAATACTTGTCAACAATAATCTCAACTGAGAATTGATATTGAATATTTTGGAACCGAACTTTGAAACCTATTCGCTGACGATTTTCCTGCCATTGGAAAACCTTCAATATTATACACAAAGTTTAATAAGAATGGTAAATACATTATATTAAAAAAAACATCTTTATTAATTATTTTTTATTTAACAGAATGCACAACCCTTTCGTCACTAGCAGAATACTTCTTCGAATTATCAAATAATTTATTAAACATAGGTAATATTTATTTGTAACTAATTATTTATATTTACTCATTAAAATTTTTTCAGACAAAATATACATAAAAGTTACTACATTAGCTGAAAGAACAATTTTTCAAATATTGCATTATAAATTCTACAAGAAAAGTTTGCAGTGTTCAAACAAAGTAAGTCAAATTCTTACTAATGCTCTTTGCGGCTGTTATATATTTTATTTTATTTGGTTATAGGTACTTAGCCCAATCCTTCTGTGACCAAACGCTCTTCCTTTATAGATGAAGCAATTCCAATATATTTAAATAATGTAAGTCATTTTTTACTACTGATATATCTCATTATTTCGAATTATCTTTTTGTATAGTGATCGTCTTTTGCTAACGTTTTTTGGACGGTGTTCCGTTAGCATTTACAGGGAATCCTGGAGACTGATTCGTCCCGTCCAGAAGCTTCTTGCTGTATAACTTATTGTCATTATTATGTATTGTAATGTTTTAATAATTTATTACTTTCCTATTTTGTGTATCCAAGTTATAATTAAATTTGTTTAAGACGTTGTTATTTTTGATTCTAGTTTGCGAAATGTCACTTTCGCACTCGAGAATGCAAAAGCATGTCGCAATCAAGAATCAAACATTTTTTAGAAATCTAAATTCCAAAATTAGTTAAAATGCAAAAAGAAAATTTTGATGTTTATCAAATGAAATATTTTTGACAGCTGATAGTTAGTTGACAGCAGAAATCAAACAACTGTTTTAAATTATATAATTTTTTAAATGAAATATTTCAATACTTCATTGTATAATACTATTAAAACGATAACAGAAAGCAAGAGAGACACTAAAATGACAGATTTTATTAAATTGCGACCCTTTATTTTATCAAAAAAGTTGCATGTTGTAAAAGTCTTTTGCTTTTGTTACAATAAATATAACAATTTTCAAATAAAATATTTGTAAAAAATGAGGTCAGTAATGCATATTCAAATTTTCCCGCCAAAGAATAATGGCGGTACATCAGCCAAAGTCGTTGATTAGCTCTAGCCAAAAAAATACTATTTTAATATTCTTCGTTTGTCAAATTGAATTTTTAAGTTTCAGTTATTTATTAAATTTGAATTAACTAAGAAGTACATAAAATGAGTGAAATAATCATCTTCTTAAAACAAATTTGAACTATCATCTAACAAATATAAAAGTAAATCTATAGAAATTACTTTTTTTTAAATCGGCATGGAAATCCTCATTTGTGGACTAATTTGAGTCTTGAAAGTAAAATTTCCATGACTAGTCTTGAAAGTAAAAATTTTCATGACTAGTCATTTTTATTTTCTACTGTCCGTAGGAACAAACACAAATAACAGGAATACCTAACAATTTTTCAAATTACTGGTAGCAAGAAAGCAAACACAACACCACGTCAAATTTTTTTAATAATAAAATTTGTTTCTTTGTTTCTTAGTCATGACAACATTTTCTAAAATTTGTCACAGCTCTTATGATTTATGCAAACCTAATTTTTATTATAATTTTAAGCTTCTATAACTACCGATTTAAAAATAAATAAAATACATCACGCGTCATAAAAATGTCTCTGCTTGACTCAGAGGCTTCGAAGAAATGCTCGGACGCTGCGCATCCTCGCATTCTTGAAACAAGCCTCCTCGTCTGCAATGAAACATTTTCATGACTTGTAATGTAATATACTATTATTTATGCGACCGTTTTATTATAAATATTTCTTTGGTTTAAATTTCCTGTACGGTAGGTAACTATCTTCACGAGTAAGGTTGTGCGTGCGCTATGCACAATTCCAGTGAATATAAAATGACTGGATTTTATCGCAACTGTCATTTCGTGACAATTCATTAAAAATATAAACCCTCGGTCTGTAATACACACAGTTAAGTCAGGTTAGTTTAAAAGTAGATTTTTTTAAATCTATATACCCTCTGTCTATACATCAAGTTGATCGTATCAATAATATTAGCATACGTTATTTGATTACCAGTGATATTAGTTTAGCCAAAACAAGACTAAAAAGGTCTTTGGTAGCGATTTGTCATTTCAAAAAGACTTAATTTTTTATTAGTAAAGACTCGAAGAAGCGTTCACAAAAAAAAAAATAATGGCAAGGGTAGAATTATTGGTATGTGTCCAACACATAACCTCCCGCCTCTAATATTAAATTCTACGTTTTTCAGTACATTCAATTTGTAGTTTTAAAATTAGATATTGCAGTTCACAATATATTGAATTCGTTTCATACTTAAAATTTCCTTCATAAAATTTGTATGACCAAAAAACAATTATTTTTGGCGTTACTAAAACCGGAATCGAACTTAACCTTGATGCATGCAAATATATTCCTTGTATATTTCTTCCACCTGTTTTAATTTTACAGGAAAAATACTTTATATTTACTTATTTTATCTTTTAAACTTACAGCAAATTTGACATCATATGTCAAATTTTATGAACTCATCTGTTTTATCGAAATTTCTGAGCCTAAAACGATATGTAAAATTATTATAATTTATATATTTATTCTGTTTAGCTAGAAGTTACATATTATATAAACGTAATTATACAGATCGGTAGAAAATTTAAAAATCTTTATATTTATATGTTGACGATGTGTCATTATTTAAACGTAAAAAATAAATAGGGCACGAGAGCAGCACTGTCGACCTGTGCCCAAGCCTCTCAGCTCATTTCACATCATTCGATCTCTATGTGTGGTTTATCCATTGCGCCCTTTTAGTGTTTCTCGTGTCAGTATTTCTTGTTGTTGATTTTGTTATTGTTGTTGAGTTTGTTATTTTATTTATTGTTAAAATCGACAACAACAAATAAGTAACACGAGAAACTGCAAGTAAATTCATATTTTCATTATAAAATAATGCAAAAGAACGTATAAAAATTGGTTACTTTATCTGCAACTAACAGGCATATAAAAAAATCTGATATTATTTGATAAATTTTCATATATAGCTTAACAGATGGCGCCACAATAGCACTTAAATTTCAAAATAACTATTCAAATTGTATTTATTATACTTTTATAATAATATATATTAACATTTATAATAAAAAATTTATTATTAATAACAATAACAATAGTTTTAGATAAATACATATATAATTCAGCTTCATAAAGATATAAATGAACATAGCAACAGAAAAACATGAATATAATCATGTTTTTTGGCAATATAAAAATGTATCAGTTTATAAATTTCGGTATGTTATTTCACATTATTTATATTTATAAAATAGATAATTATTTTCAAAATAATACATTTTTATTCATTCCTTAACTAACTTCATACTTATTGTGTCAAGTAATGACAGTTACGCTGTCAAACTTAATGTATTGTATGAAAATACAAATTATGCTGAAATATAATAATAAATAATATACATTACAACAAATGTTTCTAGGTATAACACATTTACATATTGTAAAATATTCTTTATTAAATTATAAAAGTATTTAAAATTAAGTATAACTGCCTTTTTGCAAGTACTTGATTACAAATAACGATTGTATTTAAAAAATACAACCACGATTAGAGATTAGATTAAGATCGAATATTGATTACAATAATAAAAATATTATATAGTTAACATTACCATGATTCAACTTTTATTTATAACAGCTAGAAAACATGGAATCAAATTTGGTTCACATTGAAATGTCTGTACTCATTTGTCAACATTGTCAATGTCGTATGATTTTCAGGCTGTTTAGTGTGTACATATGTACATCGTTTTGAAAATGGAACATGGGTAATTTGCCAAATGTACATTATTCTATGATAAATGATTTTTATCGAATAAATTCAAATCCTTCAAGTTTCTTACTTGACGTCACATATCCTCTCTCCAAAACTTTATTATTGATTTTCTCCGGAATTATCAATAATAAAGCGATTTAAAAAAATTCGGGTATTTTATATATTTTTTACAGAACCATAAAATTGAAAGAAAATAAATTAGGTCATATATCCCATTAAGGTTTACAAACAACACATTTGATTATAACAACTAAAAACTTGTAGTAACTTCCTCAAATGTAACCAACTTGACATTCAAGTGAAGCAAGTAATGTACTTTGTTGAATAAAAACTGTTTTATTAAGAAGGTATGTCGGTTAATATTACAAATTCTTCTTCAAATTATAGTAATTTGTTCCTCAAAATTATCCATTCAAAATGTTTGTTCGTTAAGTGCAATAGTCTATAACGAAGTGAAAATTTCGATTAAGATAATAGAAGAAAATGTAGTCAAATTTTATAAAATTTTAACTTTGATTATATGAAGCACAAGGCGTATTTTAATTAGTCCTGTTTTCAACACAAATGAATTTGTAATTAAGGTTTACATACTAAAAATTTGATTATAGCAATGAAAATTTTGTCGGAGGTATACCGTGTTTGTTATTAATTGAAAGCACTTGACAAGGGTTTAGCTTGCAAACATGATAAAATAGTTCTTGTCAATCGGCTTTTGTTTTTAGCTGGTTTAGTTTAGTTGTCAGAAGTATACCGTCTTTGGTATCAAATGAAAGCACTCGAGTAGGGCAGCCATATTGCAATAACAAAAATTTGTCAGGTCGATCGGCTTTTGTTCTTTTGCAAAATTTATCAGAAGTATGTCGTGTTTGGTATCATATGAAAGGTCTCGTCGAGAGCTGGTGTACAGGAATGAAATTAGACTTCAACTGTAAATACTTCATTGATGCCGGAGGCCTAGTGAAGCTCAGCGTAGCTGAGCCTTCGCTAGTCATATACTATTTTGATAGATTCAGTATCTATATATCTATCTATATTTGGATTCATCACGACGATCGGGCATCGTTTGTCCAGCGCAAACTCTTAGACCATTCAAGTAATTGCTGTAATTTTTTTTTAAGTTGTAGGGTCTAATATGCTGGAGTGCCTGTTGGGGGTCTCATATTTTTACTGCGAGTGGTTTTTGTTAAAAAAAAATTAAAACTGTGCAAAATTGGTACCTTAAAACAAAAAATCCCAGAAGCCATGTCAAATGTGAGAAGAATCACAGTTGTCATACGTCAAATTTGACAATTCAATATGAAACTTTTATTTGATTTTTTTGGAAAATGTGAAGAGATATTATGAATTGAATTATGTTTTCATATATTATAATAGTGAGCGAAATATATACAAATATACTGAATGTTAAACGTGGTGTATTTAAAATATTTCTTTTTTGACATTTCAAGTTTTATATTTTGTAGAAGAAAGTAAAAGAAATAATAAATTAACATATATTTTAAAGTAAAGATACAGTGCATTCTGGAACGTAAGTATGTTTTTTATTATGTTTTTGCTGTATTTATACATATATTTAAATTTAAGCTGAAATCATTGAATTGGTTAAGTAATTCCAAGATGAAATTTGGAAATACAGAGATCTTTGAACACAAATATTAATATCTACATCTGCCATCAAATAGTATATGTAAAATTATAAAACTTTGATATGAGCCTTTTTTTTCTATTAATTACAATAAAAACGTTAAGGGGGGGGGGGGCGTCTTCCCAGACTCACCCTGTATATAAAATTACAATCTAAATTAAACAACATTTTTCTGTCCAAGTGCAACTTTATACTTTATGCTTATAATTATAAAGTGGTTGGCAATAATTCCAAATATGAATTATATGGTTAAACTTAATATAAAACACAAACAAATGTATTTGACATAATATCTTTATTTCCATCTTAAATGACTTACAATATCATATGTATACTTTCCTATATATAAAGTGACAATCTAAATTAATCATCATATTTCTGTCTAAGTGAAGCTTTATACTTTATACTTTATACTTATAATTATAGAGTGGTTGGCAATAATTTCAAATATGGGTTGTTTGGTTAAGCTTGCTATTATACAAAAATAAATGTATTTAATCTAATATCTTCAATTCCATCTTAAATGCCTTACAATATTATATTTATACTTACCTATATATGAAATGAAATCTAAATTAATCATCGTTTTTTTGTCTAAGTGCAGCTTTATTCTTTATGCTTATAATTATAGAGTGATTGGGCATAATTTTAAATATAGCTTGTATAGTTAAACTTGATATTATACACAAACAAATGTATTTAACATAATATCTTTAATTCCATCTTAAATGCCATACAATATCATATGTATACTTACCTATATTTAATATGACAATATAAATTAATCATTGTTTTTCTATCTACGTGTAGCTTCATAATTTATGCTTATAATTATAGAGTGGTTAGCTATAACTTTAAATGTGGGTTGTATGGTTAAGCTTGATATTATACACAAAAAATGTATTTAACATAATATCTTAAATTCCATTTTAAATGCTTTACAATATCATGTATATAAACTTACTTATATATAAAATGACAATCTAAATTAATCATAGTTTTGCAGTCTAAGTGCAGCATTATACTTTATGCTTATAATTATAGAATGGTTGGCAGTAATTTTAAATATGGATTGTATGGTTAAGCTTGATAATATACACAAACAACTTGTCGGCAAGTTTAGCGGTATAGTATTGCGCGACATCAGAAGAACAAAGTTTTTGCGCCACACCATCTGATTTGGATCAAAATTAATTTCATGGTGACGAAGATCATAGCGCAATTTAGACTTAGCATACGCGGTTTGAAGTCGTTTCTCAAACTCATTATAGAGCTTGTTAAAGCAACACGAACGTTTTTCAAACTTGACTTTATCCGGTATTTCTACTACTTAATTTTTAACTGACTTACTAGTGTGCTAATCTCCAGACAGTTTAACCTCTCGACCAAATTTTATAAAATTTGGAGCCAAACCTGTAACATCATGTGTTGCTGATCTTACTGCACAACCAAGTTTCGCCAGATAGTTTCCTTATGTACGGTGATTATCAGACACATACGCTATTAACATGGTTTTCAGTACTTTGTTTACCTGTTCAGCCGGATTAGCAGGGGGGTGGTAATACGACGTATAGCGAGACTGTAACTTGTATTGTGCGAGAAGATTTCTATATTCTTTTGACTTAAACTGGACACCATTGTCAGTTATAATCACGCTAGGTACTCCAAATACCAGAAAAATTTAATCCTCCAGAATTCTCGCAATCGCTGGCGCTGTAGCTTTACGCAACGGGAATAACTTTGAAAATTTACTGAAACAACATACATATTATTTCCCAGGGTTTATGGACAATTGAATGACATTTGACCTGGAGCAGCTTTTTGCTCGGAATTTGATTTCAAACACACTACATAACAACGGATATACTTATCAACATCGGCTTTCATTTTTGGCCAATAAAAACGCGTCAATATACGGCGATAAGTTTTGAAAACACTCAAATGTTCACTAGTCGGTAAATCATGGGACTGGGAAATAATTTCCTTCCGCTTCTCTTTAGGAATTACTTCTTTCCATTGATCCTCTTGATCAACTAAACCATCATAACCACAATCAATGAATTTATATATCTGTCCATTTTTAACACGATAATCAGGATATTGCAACGGGTCATTAACAACCAAAGTAATTAAGTTTTTATACCAACTATCTTTAACATTAATACTAACCTCCTCGACTGAATCTATTATTGGGACAGCGCGAGATAACGCGTCGGGAACAACATGTTTCTTACCATTCCGATGCAGAATTTTAAACTTGTACTATTGCAGTCGAACAGACCACCTAGCGAGCCTAACTGAGGAATTTTGTAAATTATTTAGCCACAGTAACAAATAGTGGTCAGTTATAGCTGTAAATTCCGTACCCTTAATATAAGGACGAAGCTTTTCGATAGCCCACAATAAAGCTAACATTTGTTTTTTTCGTAGTGGAAAAATTTCTTTCTTTACGCGTTAGAGATCGGGACAGGTAACATATTACTTTTTCACCATCTTTATGTTACTGACTCAATGCAGCACCGAGTCTATAATTTGACGCATCTGTTTGACGAACGAACTCTTTTGTGAAGTCGGGACAAGAAAAAATCGAGGCTGAAATCAAATTGTTCCTATTTGTGATCACGCATCATCACAATGGGAATCCCATATGAACCGTGTATTCTTACGCAATAAATTTGTTGAACGGTACCAAGACGCCATACCCACTAATCTACGTACTTCGGATACACATGTAGGAGTTGGAATGTCTAAAATCGTCTTCACTTTTTTGGGATCAAAATGAAGACCTTGTTTGTCAACTACATACCCTATATACCTCAACTCCTCACGAAGAAACTGACATTTATCTCTATTTAAAGTTAATCCTGCTTCACGAATACGGGGAAGTACTAACTCAAGTATTTCTAGATGTTTTTTAAACGTGTAGGTGACAATCATGATATCATGGAGGTACGCGAAAACATACGGCTGCAAATCAGAGAGTGTGGCATCAATAAATCGCTGCCATGTGGACGGTGCGTTGTGTAGACCAAAAGGCATACGACGAAATTGAAAAAGACCGCGATTAGGTACAGTGAACGCAGTATATTTTCTCGATTCTTCCGCTAACGGTATTTGCCAGTAAGCCGATTTGATATCAAGCGATAACAAGAATTTAGCATCGCGTAACTTGTCTAGGATTTCAGATACATACGGTAAAGGATAAGCATCGGGTTCTGAAACACTATTAACTTCCCGAAGGTCTACACAGAATCTATACGAACCATCTTTTTTTTGGTACACGCAAAATTAGAGACGACCAAGCACTATTAGATTTTACCACGATACCATTCGCAAGCATAAAGTCCAATTCTTTATCCACGTGTTTCTGCATAGCCTGCAAAATAGGATAATAACGCTGTTTAATTGGCTTACTATTCACGCGAATTTCATGTTTAACTTTTACGGTACAACCTATTTTATTGTTATCCATACCCTCAAACACTTTATCTATTATAGAATTCAGTTGGCTTTCCTGTTCTGGAGATAAATTACTACGAGAATTAATAACATCAATCTGAGGTGGTGGTGAAGCAATGTCAGAAAAAGTCCCCACGATGCAAGTCCGGCACAATACCCATAATCTTCCAAAAATTAAACCCCAAAATAAAAACGTACGGCAGCTGAGGTACAACCCTAAATTCAATAATCTCAACTCGATCTCGCAAACGAATAGGAGCTACAACCGTTCCCAAACTAGTACAACGTTGCCCATTCGCGACAGTACAAGTAGAATTTTTTTACTAAATTTTAACCCTAACTTAATTAATATTTCCTACCTTGGCTTTCCTACAATCGTACAAGAAGCTCCCGAATCCAGTAACCCTAACATTTGTTACTCCAATATACTAACTTCTAAGTACGGGCGCTCATCACCCTGAGCGTGCTCCAAAATAAAATCCAACAAAATCATATCATTACCTACAACCGCTTTACTGCCAGTATGATGCATTAGACGGTTTCCTAACGCATCCGCCGATCGTTTCCCGAATTGTTAGAACAAGAAGGACAAGACTTAATAGTGACATTTGGTTTACTACAACGGAAATAATGCTTTTTTCTGGGTTCACGACAATTAGGTGAAATATGACATGGCCTAATACAGTTCCAGCAAACTCGCGGATTATTCTGTATAAAACGGCGCAATATTTCTCATAAGAAGTTGTACTTTACGTTGTTCAGATACTTTTACCCGTAATCTAGCAAAGAGTGACGACATTATCGCTAGGTATATATATATATATACTAATGTTTCAAGGTGACCGCTGATTGACAGTTGATAGTTTGAGTATTCGCTATATAAAACAAATTTGTAGTAAAATCTAAAGCTGAAAAGAAGAATCTGCTAAGGAAGTGGTAGTTAAAGGTCAGATAAAGAGCAGGAAGTGTTATCTGTGCAGAAGAAGCCGTATCCTTTTTAAAAGTAATCTTTGAAAATTTTAAGCATAAAATAACCTAAAAATAATAACAAGCAAATCTTAACAAATTTTACATCGAGGAGAGAGAGAGGAGAAAGTAAAACTGCAAACACGAAAACACTTAAGGACCGCAGAAGTTTCCAACTAGGCGTACAAAGATGGGAGATGAACGTAAATTTTCTAGAAGTTCCAGTGTCACCAGCATAAGTGATAATATAGTCTTCAGTAAAAGTAGGAAGACATCGAAATCACCAGTTGCTAAACGAAAAGTCATAGACTCAGAAGAAAATGAAATAGTAAAGATGCTAATAACAATAAACGAGGAGATAAAATCGATGAAGAAGGAAAACAAACAACACAGAGAAGAAACTCAAAAATTACGGACAGAAATACGAGAGGAAATGCAGGAATCACATAAAGGTTTTCATGAAGTAATAAATACATTAAAACAAGAAGTCAAAGATTTAAAAACAAAAGAAAAATTGATGACAGAGGAAATAAAGCTTATAAAAGGGAAAATAATAACTTTAGAAACAATGGAAGAGAAGAAAGAAAAAATTGAAAAAAGTAACAATATCGTAATTAAGGAAGAATAGAATATAAACAACAATCAGGATGTTGAAAAACTTATAAAAAACAAATTAGGAATAGATATCAGAGTTAAAGAAACCCATAAAAAAGGAAAAGAGAATAAATAAAGTTACCATTGCCAAAATAGAGAATTGGGAAGATAAAATAAAAATATTAAAAAATAAAAACAAACTTACAGGGACAAAAATTTACATAGAAAGTAAAATGACTAATAAAGACATGCAAATACAAAAAGAAATCTTAAAATTGGCAAAAGATGAGAAAAATAAAGGAAATAGAATAAGAATAGGGTATAAAAAACTGAAAATAAATGAGACTTGGTATATATGGGACGAAGAGAAGATGAATATAGAAAAACAGGAAGATAAAGCTCCAAAAAACTTAAACAACTAACAATGGAGAACGAGGATAGCAATATTAAATACGGAAAGCGAGGAAAAGGATATAAAGATAAGGGAAAGGCAATAAATACAATTAAAACAAAAAAAGAAAATAGAAAAAAGAACAAAATGTTAAAATTTAGTACATGGAATATAAGAACGATGCTTCAACCAGGAAAGATAGAAGAGGTAGCGCAAGAATTGAAAAGATATGATATTAATCTTGCAGCGATTCAGGAAACAAGATGGGGCGGTGAAGGTATAATCAAGAAGAATTACTATACAACATTATATTCCGGAGAGGATAGCATTCATAGTTTTAAAAAAATTAAAAGAAAAAATAATAGAATTTAAAGCAATTAATGAAAGGCTGGCATACATTAGAATTGAAGGATCACCTGCCAACATATCGATATTAAATGTGTATGCACCTACGGAGAATGCAACAAATGAAAGGAAAGAAGATTTTTATGAGAATTTGGAAGAGGAAATTGAAAAAATACCGAAGGAAGACCTTAGCATTATAATGGGCGACTTTAATGCACAGATAGGAAAAGAGAACTACACACAACAAGTCGCAGGTACACACACAATACATAAAAAAACAAATGATAATGGACAAAGCTTATGCGAATTAGCAATAAAGACTAACATGTTAATAAGTAGCACAAAGTATAAACACCCCAAAAAACATAAAGTAACATGAACAGCACCAGACAATAAGACTCAAACACAAATAGACCACGTACTAGTAACGAAAAGGAGGCAATCTTCGATACTAAACGTAAGGACATACAGAGGAGCATGTGCCGACTCGGATCACTAGATGCTAACAACAAAGATACGAAACAAAGTTAAAACAAGTGATAGGAAAGATATAACCAGAATTAAATGGAATATAGAAAATATAAACAATGAAAGCTCGAGAGAGAAATACGAAGAGGAGGTAGAAAAAAACATAAAAAAGTAAGTACGTAAAATGGAAGATATAGAAAAAAAATGGTGCTGGATAAAAAGATGTATTAACGACGCTGCTCAAAAATGGATAGGACATGAAAATAAGACTGCAAAAAATAAAAAAGCCTGGTTTAATGAAGAAATTAAAATAATACTAGATGAAAAGAGAAACGCAAGATTAACATATTTAAGAACAAATAAAAAAGAGGACAAAGAGAAGTATGAGAAAAAAGACAGAAATGTAATAAAATTACTAGGAAAAACAAAAGAATATCAATAGAAAATACAATAAAAAATATTGAGAATGAAAGAGCAAACAGAAACACAAAAAAAAATTAATAAGGACACAAAAGAACAAACTAAAATATGTAAGACCAAGACAAATGGGATAAAGGATAAAAATGGGCAGCTAGCAGAATCTGAAGAACAATACAAAAAGGTATGGACAGATTATTTTAAGGAACTTCTCACAGAAGAGGAACAGGAAATAAAAAGTGAATTGCCAGAAGAAAACGAAAAACACATAGCAGAACCAACTCTAGAGGAAGTAAAAGAAATTATAAAAAATAGTCGCAACGGTAAAACACCTGAAAGCGACAATATTAATATGGAATTATTAAAGTAAGGAGGCGAATCAATACAGAAACACATCCATGAAGTTATAGTAAAAATATGGAGGGAGGAAGAAATGCCGAAAGAATGGGAAACAGGACAAGTTGTAACAATACATAAGAAAGGAAGCCAACAAATATGCGAAAACTACAGAGGAATCACGTTACTGAACACTACCTACAAAATAATGTCAACAATAATACAAAGAAGAATAACAAATGAATCAGCAAGAATTATCGGAAATTATCAATGTGGTTTTATGATAGGAAAATCTACCACGGATGCAATACATATTAATAAACAGATAATGGAGTATAACATAAACACCGAGATTCTGTTCATTGTCTTCAGACAAGCCTTTGACTCAATTAAAAGACAACAACTAATGAAAGCTTTAAAAGAACTACAAATACCAAGCAAATTAAGAAGATTGATAGCAATGACTATGAAAACATCAAAAATAAGAATTAAAACACAAAAAGGAAAAACGGAAGATATATTAACAAATAAAGGTGTAAAACAAGATGATGCCCTATCTGCCACATTGTTTAATTTAGCACTGGAATATATCATGAGAAAAGTAAAGAAAGGAACCCTCAGAACAGGGGGAATTCAAATAATAGCATATGCAGACGACATAGTTATAATAACGAAAAACAGAAAAAACAAAAATGCTAGAGGAGATAGTAAAGGAAGGAAAGAAAATAGGACTAGAAATCAACCAAAAAAAGACTAAAATAATGGTAATGGGAAAAGAAGTGCGAGACAAGACTATTAAAATAGGAGAAGCAGAGTTTGAACAAGTAAACAAATTCAAATACTTAGGTGTAATGTTAACAAATAGAGGCGAAAGAGAAGAAGAAATTAAAGAAAAAATAGCTGCTACAAATAGGGCTTTTCAACCCAATAAAAAATTACTACGAAACGGAATTTTAAGCAAGACAACAAAAATGAGAGTATATAGAACAATAATAAGACCAATAGCAGTATAAGCAGCCAAAACAATGACATTTACAAAGAAGGACGAAGAAAAATTAAGAATAATAGAAAGGAAAATAATAAGAACGATACTGGGACCTAAGAAGATATCCGATACTGAATACAGAGTAAGAATGAACCATGAGATTGACAAATAGTTAAAAGGAGAAAATATAACAAAAATAATCAAGAAATAAAGAGTAAAATGGCTAAGACACGTAAGCAGAGCTGACGAAAAAGAACAAATAAAAGTAATCATGCAATGGAGCCCTGGAAGTAAGAAAAGAAGAGGAAGACCCAGATCAACATGGCTAGCAGAAGTAGAAGAAGATTTAAGAAGAGAGGGAATTAACAACTGGAAAAATAAAACAACAGATAGGAAGAAATGGAACATCATAGCGAAGAATATATAATAAATAACTGAATATATATATATATATATATATATATATATATATATATATATATATATATAAGTTATATTTATTTGGTTCGCCGGAAGGTTTTTAAAAACAAATTTTGTTATTAAATGAGGTTAAGATTATATTCTTTAATCTTATAACAAATGTTACAAAAATTTACAGTTACAATTCTAATGCAATTTGGACATAGATTCGACAAGGAATTATGACTGACTGACTCTACATTACATATTACAGTATTTATAGCATTTGTGGAAAGGTGTCGGGTTGTTTCCTGTGGGAACAGCAACCTCAGCAGGATGGACCGTGGTAACTCCTCCCCACAGACCATCACATATCAGACTGGTCAAGTACGTACTATAATAATTTACACGGTTCTCTGCGCCACCTACAGTATCGGGGGAGGAACTAAGACGGCGAAAAATTTGTGCGGTTGGTTCAAATTTTAATATATATTACGATATTAATTAGAAGACAGGTTTAAATAAAAACAGAATAGAAGTTTGAATTATGTTTATTTTATAAAGATTTTTTTAAAAAATTATCTATTATAGTTGACTCTATAACATTGTCTTTTAAATTTAACCTTTTATTCACAATTTTAATGAAATGGTTAAACATAATTAAATGTAATAATTGGTTAATTTTATAAATAATACTTATCTCGTGCTGCGCGCAGAAAGGTTGAGGGATGGGAGTATGGGAAATATGGGATAATAAATTGGATTGATGGATGATATTAGGAATATTTGAAAAAATCTTATCTTTACTATCTGCTAAATATTCTACAAAAGTACCTGAAGGGTGCTTCAAAAAACTAACGTCTACCCCATAATCGCGGAGAACTGTTAAATTATGAATGTCAGTTGTTTCATCAGCACAAAAGAACTGCTCACAAAACTGACATTCATAATTGAACAGTTTTTTTATAACAAAACCGGCAACGTACGCGGATTTGTTCATTTCTACACTACTTGGCAACGATGAAGTATCAATGAATTCAGTATCGCTAGAGGAAGTGGAAGTAGAAATGGAAGTGGAAGTAGAAGGAGTAGGGTTCAAAAGGTCTGTACTGGTGGAATTAGAGGGATTAGCGAGAAGGATATCATATGACAGCAAAAGGCTATCACCATCATCTTCACAATTCGCACCAACGCCACACTTAACAGTATTATTTAAAATAACTGTTCTGAAGGCATCTGCGAATTGAGAAGTTGATGGTTTAGCATTGCCGCCACACAAACCTCTTGCAATACTGAATAAATTCTCTAAAGGATCTTGATTCAAAGATCTCGTAGTGAGATACTTAAAACCAAGATCCTGTAAAGATTTCCACAAATACTTCATGTTGCCAATGGTAGCAATGAGCAAATTAACCGATGGCGGATTCTTTGCACTCCCATCTTGGACGAGGAACTTAATTCTATTTAAATAACGAAGCGACTGATCCCAAAACGCGACATGAGTTGATCCGTCAGTAACTCGACTCGCGTATGGTTTTGGAGAAGAGAAAACAGAATTTAGAGTATCAAACAGGTCATTCATGAATTTAACAAATTTCACTGTTCCCGTAGCCTCCATGGATTTGTCTTTCGTCAAAATCTGGAGGAAAGCAGCAGTGGAATGACTGAAAACTTGTGCCGCAAGCTTCACCCTCATCTTCTGACGGTTGGTGGGATTAACGTGGGCACTAGTAAGCTTTGTAGCCTTTAGCACACCGCTTCTCCCATCCAACTCGTACAGCTTCCGAATGTCAGACCACTTTGCTACTTTCCCTTCGAATACAACATCTTTAGTAATGAAATTATTCCTTATACATTTAAGTAAATGAGGAGCATCAAAAAGATGAACGATTTCATTACCATCTATGTTGTACACGAATTTGTCGGCCACTTTTCCAGATTCTGACGCAAGACTACGCATAGCGGCTACGTTCCAGGAGCCACCGTCACAAACTGATGCAACGATTTTAAAATCGGTCTTTTCATGAACAGCCCGAATAACTTCGCTGATCAAACGCTTAAGTACATATTGATTCGCGGCTTTGCGCGTAAAATAGAAGGCAACTGGTTGCTTCCACTTTTTCGCAATGCCCCGAATCATAAATACTAAAACGTGATCAGCTATTTTATGACTCCGTTCTGTCCCTACTTCTACAAAACCGTCTACGCGCCAAACCTCCTTACTCACAGATAAACTCAAATATTTACTTAACTCCATCTCGTCAAACATGAGAGTGCAATACCTATCCATCGGTGACAAACCCCCGGAAACACTCTTCAGGTAATCAAAAAAATGATTGTTAATTCCCGACGTTAATTGAAAATTAGACAAGGTTCTTCGCAAAGTCCGGGCAGATGGTAAAGATAAGAGTTTTTGCAAATAGCGGTAACAGCGAGGACCATGTTTCATAATGGACAGGAAAAGGGATTTTTCTTCTAAAGTGTAACGGCGGGATTTTTTGGTTTTATGGAAATTTCGGAGGAGGGACAAAACAAAGATGCGAAGTGGTCGGGGTAAACTATAAATGTTTTCTATATTGGATAACGAGGAAGAGGAGAGGGCATCAACTTTCCCGCGCTTGCACTTTTCTGATAAGTATCTTCCACGCTTCCTACTTAATGTCAGCAGCCTCTCAGCGGTCTGTAGTTTTCTATACAGATTCTTCTTTTTTGGGGTCAACTGCGCAAATCGTTGAACACCCAAGTCTCGAAGATTCATGCGTTTTGGTGCACCTGTGAAATAAAAAAATGTAATTTAGTTCTTGATAAACATGAAACTAATCGTGATAGTATATATGTAGTTTAACTAAATTTGTATGTATATGTTTCTATATATGTTTGTATGAATGTTTGTATATATGTTTGTATATATGTTTGTATATATGTTTGTATATATGTTTGTATATGTTTGTATGTATGTTTGTATATATATATATAATATATGTAGGTCGGTATGTATGTATGCATGTACGTACAATATACATATATTATTTACCTAATATATTGATCAATTCCTTTATCTTTTTTTAACGTTCCCTGGTTGTTACACACAGTAGGCAGAATTAGTAGCACATGATCTAGGATTTAAAAATAGTTATTTTAAATTGGATTAAAAATGCTAAATTAATTTCGTTGAAATTTTATATGAAATTAAAGTAATTATGGGTGCGGTAGGAAAAAAGAACTTACCACAAAGACCTTTTGCAGCAGCTGTGCGTTTTCTAGAAACCTTAGGGGTCGTAATTATAGTACCCGACGAAATATTGTCGGATTGCGAAGGTTCCGTGTCCATAGGGGCTTCAACTACCGGAACCGCCGGCTGCTCTACCTCATCTAGAAGGAAATAAAATATTAGTTAATTGTATCAAGTATTATGTAACGCTATATTATTTTACCACAACAATGCCATGTCACGAATTTCGCGGAATTTCTAAATAAATCATAATTTCCTGAAGACGTTCATGCAGGTATTGTTAACAGTTGGAAGTCAAGAAATTACCGACCAACCTAATAAGCGGATTATAACGAGAAAACAAATGCTGGATATTTTGGTAATTCCGTGTACCGTTACAGATAATACTTATCCTTTCTAGGAATTCATTGCAGATGTTAATTATAAGATGTCGGGAATTTTTGTTTTTCTATGTACCGTAACCGTTTATAAAGCTTTAGTATTACGTTATTTTTGTATTTTCCCGAGAAAAAATAATTTATACAGTGTTTAATCTAAGAAGTCACAGTGCAAATTTTTAAACGCTGTTTTTATAGACAGTGTTTCTCCTTAGTAACTATATTCAAACACATTTTACTTATTAAACACTTTTCCATCGTACTGAACGAAACTAAACAGCAATTTAAAAAGACAAATTTTTGTGAAATGAGTCATATTAGTTTTGAGAAATATTGAAGAAAGTAGGGGGCTAAATGTATATGAATTTTACAGGGATGATATTTCGGAGAAAAATTTAAATTATAAAAAATAAAAAATGGGGGGGTGATATAATTCAAGATGAATTAAATTCTGAATTAAAATTAATCAACAATGACTATTTTAAACGGCATTTAACTTAAAAACACTGTTTAAATATTTGTTTCTCAATGGGCATGATATCTAATTTTGCTACTATGCCTTCTTTTGTCTGCAAGATGGAATTAGGATAAAAGAAATGATGAAAAGTTAAAAATATACATACCAGTAGATAAAACACTGAGAGGTATTTCACCACGATTCAATTTTTTCCTTTCCACAGTTTGAAATTGTTTCGTAGCAAAGTGGAGATGGCAAACCCTGTACCCACGATCGCAGAGTTGATTATAGGTCAATTCTGCTAAATCAAGACGATTTACTTGAACCAACCATTCTCGTCGTAGGTTTTCTTCCTTCGGAAAACAGAAATACGGTCCCTGCTCTTTCGAAGGAAGACTATTGGTTCTACAGTCTTGATGGACACACTTTAGTTTCTGGAAATAAAATTTTATTATTGTAAAGCTATGTAACATGTGGGTGACACTTTAAAATGAAAGAATACATAAATATGAGGTATTTATGAATATAACAGACACTGACAAGAATACAATTACAATTTAAACTTATAAAACTCTAGTTAAAATAAATCTTAACCAAGAAAAAACAAGAATATATAAATAATGTACATGCATATAAAATAAATGTTTAATACTTACAGATTTCGTCATAATTACACTTGAATTTACTTGATAATGAACAGAATTCACAAGACACTTCTGTTTGTTTACCTCGACAGTTATGTGAGATAATGACAAACGGTCAACCGAAAATTCGCAGGTAAACTTTCAAACAGCTTGACGTCTGTCCGAATATCACCGAAGAGTCCCGAACGTTCGTGCGGTTGCGATACTAGCGCTAATTTTCCACCTAGGATTACGGGGGGCGAACTATATCCTTGTAACTCGAACGGTAATTGAAGTGTCACAGGCCTGCTCCTCCCTCGTTAAAATTGGGCTTCATCGGGAAGCTTCAGCGTTGTTGAAGGGGGTGAAGTTCTTGATTAAAGTTCAATGTCGTTGGCCTTGGGTTGTCTTGTTGCAGGTGTGATGAATCTTTTCTTCACGTACACTGCGATTAGGGTTGCAGCACTGGCTATGATGATACCGTAGAGTCCCCAAACAGGGTAGTTGATGGTATCTTCTTCCTCAAAGGGGTTGTTGTAGTACTGGATGTCGTTTATTCTATTCGTCAGCTTCAGTTCTTTAACATTGTTTAACTGAATTGCCAGTTTTGGAATTTGGGTATAATTGATGTGAATCTTGAAATTTTCGATTATTATTGGTTTGCCAAATGATCCTTGTTTGAAACTTAGTGCTTCGTTTTGAATTTTTAATTTACATTGATCTTCTTTGATTAGGAATATCCCTTGGAGATTTTTAATGTTGTCTCCGTGATCGCATTCTGTTTTTAATGTTTCTGGATGTGTGAATACTCCAATGTATTGATTTATATCATATAAATATTCGATGTGGTTTCTTTTTACGTTGAGTTTCACCAATTTTCTATTTTTCTATTTTATTTTGTAATATGAAGTTCGCTTCGCAGGAATCTTCGTGGATTTCTTTGATGTGATTTGGACATTGGTAAGTATTTCCACCATTGCGGGTGCATATATTACATAAAGATCTTATTTGACCATTATCAGACATTAATATAAATTCGTGATTTGGAATTATTGTTACAAACTCAGAGTTATGTTTTGTTGGGATCGGAATTAAATGAATAAGTTCAAATTGTGGGTTATAGTTTATAGGGATTTCAATGAAGTATATAATTTTGCTGTCATGTAATTTACAATTGACTGAAATTAGATTTTCTATATTTAGCATGTTTTCTGGAGTTATTTTAAATGGAAGTTCGTCTTTGTAAAATTTTGAAATTTTAGTTAGTTCTTCGAACAGATCATATGTTTTAATAATGTTTGGGTGCATTGTATGCAATTTACAAAAGGTTAATGAATTCTCAATATCTTTTAGTGTACTTAATGTCATTGAATATAAAATATCTAATTGATTATAAATATCTTTGATAAATAATTTGTCATGATTTTCGACTCCGGTGATAACGATTTGTAAAAGTTGTTTTATTTTTGTTTTCAAAATATTTTCATTTTGTTTGATAGTATCGATAGTTTTGTTAAAATATTTTATCATTTCATTATTCACAGAATATTAGTGATTAATTTGGTCAAATAGGTTCAATTGATTTCTTTCCAAATGTTTTAAAATTTTATCGTCTGGTTCTTGAATGTATAGATAGGTGGCTTAATTTTTCGTTAATTTTGTTTTTCATATACCCAATAATTTTATTGTTATTTTCAAAGTCATTCGTTATATTTTTGTCTTCTTTGATTTTGTGTATAAGGTGTGAGTATTGTTTATTTAGGTTGTAATATTGCTTTATTATCGGTTCCAGATCGTAGTAGTGTACTAGTGTGTGTTGTGTTCTTTGCAATTTAGCATTTCCAAGATTGATTGTTAATAATCCTGGATTGTGTGTAATGTTTTTAGTTATTACTCCGTATGAATACGGGAAGAAGAGGGACCTGGAATTGCGGAATATTTATTAATTATTTTTCTAGGCCTTTTTATATTAGAAAGGTGAATTTTTGATTGTTTTTTGTCGTTATCTGTGTTGATTTCTGCTGTTTTTAAATCTTTATTAACGGTTTTAATTATTTCTTTTTTGAATTTTGGATTCTTAGTTTTATTAACTTTTTGTTTATTATGAACAAAAACTGTTTCAGGTATAGTAGGTAATTCTTCCCGATTTTTGTTTAATTTGGAAATAGTTTTGATTTTATTTTCTTGTAGTTTATCGTTAATAGTTTTGTATATCAGTTCTGATTTTTCTTTGTGTTTTGAAATATAATCTTGTGTTAATTTTTGTTCGATGTCTATATCCGATGGGGAATTTGTTTCAAAATGACCGTTGATAATTTCAACTGGTTTCAGATTAGTGGTGCTATGATTTGTGTTGTTATATGCCAAAATAGCGTAATTTACTTTGTCTTCTATTGATTCATTTTTGAAATTATCTTGGAGATTAAATAAGCGTATATGTTCTATTAGTGTTGAATGAAAGCGTTCGATTAAACCGTTCGAATTTGGATATTGCGAGCAAATGAAGTGCATATCGATTTTGTGTAGGGTTAAAAGTTCTCTTATGACGGTGTTTTTAAATTCGAGTCCATTGTCTGATATAATTAATTTTGGGGTACCATGATGCGAAAAGAAATGTATTAGTTTATTAGCAATTTCGACGGCATTAGTGGATTTGACTCTATATGCTTGTGCATATTTGGAGAATGCGTCTATAATTGTGAGAAATTTTGTATTTTCCAGTGTTAGGGTGTCTACATGTAGTGTTTGTAGGGGTTTGTCAGGAGTGGGTGTAATATTTAGTTTTGGTTTAATGGGATCTCTTTCATATTTAGCAGCCAAACAAATTTCGCATTTATTAATGAAGTCTGTGATTGTTTTTAGTTGATTCGGCCAGTAATATCGTTTTTTAATTTCGTTATGTACTTCGGTAATTCCACGATGATTAGTTTTACCATCGTGCAATTTTATTATAGTGTGTGAAATTTCATCTTCATTTTCTACGTCTATTAATTTTGTGTTACATTTAATAAATTTTAATTGGGAATTTTTGAAGTATTTTTGAAGTACATTACTAAATTGTTCATATAAAGGTGATTCAAAATAAAGGTAGTGTCGAACGTTGGGTATGATGTTTTCTTTAATAAAATTTACAATATCTTTTGCGAAGTTTGTTTCTGAAGTCTGTACGTATAATCTCATTTTATCTACATGAAATTTCTTTATTTTTGGTTTTGTTGGTGAGTTCTTTACTAATGATATGAAGAGTTGATTTTTTCCAAAATTTACTGTGGATTCTGATATGGTTATGCCTACTATAGGGTTTTCGGGGTTGGAATGGATAGTTTGGTCAGTTTCTGGGTCTATTTGTTCGTCGTCGTCAGTTTGAACGATTAATGATTGATTGTCCATGTCAGTATTACAGATTTCGTTGAAATCTTCGATGAGATCAAAAAGGCTTTGCGAGTCAGGATTTAGTGTGTTCACGTTTAGTTCTATTCGAGATAGGGCATCTGCGTTTGTATTGAAGGAACCTTGTTTATGAATTACTTCGTAATAAAATTCTTCAAGTTTAGTCCTCCATCTCATTAATTTGGAATGTGGGTCTTTTAGTGTATGTAAGTATTGAAGAGGTTTGTGATCTGTCAAAATTTTGAATTTTCTACCATAAAGGTAGGGTCTAAAATATTTAGTTGCCCAAACTACGGCCAAGAGTTCTTTTTTGGTAGTGTCATATTTTAGTTCGGTATCGTTCAAAGTTCTGCTAGCGTAAGCAATAGGAAGGTCTGATCCGATAGGGCCTTGAGATAGTACGGCACCTATAGAGTATTTACTTGCGTCTGTCGTTAGGTTAAAGGGTTTTGTAAAGTCTGGGTATTGCAGTATTGGTTCGTTCATCAGTAAACTTTTACAAGTGTTAAAACAATCAATGTATTCGGAGTCATTATATTTTATTGTTGCATCTTTCTTTAAACATTTCGTTAATGGTTTGGTAAGTTGAGCAAAGTTTTTAATGAATTTTCGATAGTATCCTAAAAGTCCTAAAAATGCTTTAATTTGCTTTGTCGTCTTAGGTAAAGGGTAGTTTTTAATTGCATAAATTTTGTCGGGATTTGGTTTTACTCCTTCGGGGGTCACTACATGTCCGAGGTATGCAACTTCTGTCCGTAAAAATTCTGATTTGTCCAGCTGTATTTTTAGGTTTGCCTGTTTTAATCTATTAAAAACTGTTCGTAAATTTTGAATATGTTCCTGAAGGGATGTACTGAAAATAATGACGTCGTCAAGGTAAACAAGACAAATTTCGTTAGCTAAATTTCGAAGAACGGTATCCATTACTCTCTGGAAAGTAGCGGGTGCGTTCTTGAGCCCAAATGGCATCTCAGAGAACTCAGTCAGCAGTTTTGTTATCTCGCGTTTCTCTTCCTCGTTCATATGTTCCGTTCTTATTTTATCCATGTTAAATTTATTTGATATTTCGTTTTGAGAATAATTTAGATTGTTTATTTCGAAGTGGTTTAATTCTTGTACTTGTACACAATATACAGAGTCTATAATTTCTTCGTTTTGTCCTAAATTTATAATTGGGTAAATAATTTTATAATTTTGAATTTTTGCATTTCCTTCTGGGATTAATAAATTATTGAATTTAGTTTCTTGTATTAACACTTCGCCATTTTCGATATTATTTACAAATATTTCTCCTATTTTTTTCAGATCTAGGAGGAATTTTTATATAGTTTGATTTTGGAATAATTTTGTGATAGTGAATTTTGATTTCTTGATTAGGTGTAATAATTTTATCAGTTGTCAAATTAATATTTGCGCCTAATATTTTTAAATTATCCAATCCTAAAAGTATATCGAAATTTCTATGGAAATTAAATAGATGATATTTTAGGAGTGTGACTGGTGAATTAAATAATTTTGAAGCGGGAATTACAATACTAGCATTTTCTAAAGAAGTTCCGTGAGCTGTGGTGATTTGAAATGGATCATTTTGAATTTTATTTTTATAGTATTTATTGGCTGTATCTGGGTTAATGAAAGACCGTGTACTTGCTGTATCTATCAAAGCTTTTAAATTTAGTTCTGGTAAGAAAATAAATGGTAATTCGCTGTAGTTGTGAATTACATTCATTAGTTCGATATTGGTTCCGAGGCTATTATCGGAAAAAAATCGTTTTCTTCGTTTTGATCTGGATGTTACGAAATACTCTGAATTTGGTTCGTCTTGTGTATCATACTCGCAAATTTGTTCGTTATCCGGTTCTATGTATTTTTCTGTCTCCGTGTTAAACAGTTCTTCCGCAATATAATGACGTTTATTTTGAGAGTGGAAGAATTGTTGTGGACGATAAGGAACAGCTGATGGGTGAGGTGTCCTTGACTGTTTAGTAGAGATGCTCATAGATTAAAGATTTGGTTTGTTAGAGGCAGAGGTCTGTGTACGTTATTTGTGGGTGTTGGATTTGTCTGTATTGGGTGTGGGTGTTCTGTTTTGGTTTATTATGTTGTATGTGATGCGTGTTGTTTTTGTTTTGAACGTGTGTACGATTGTATGTCTCTAATTGATAGTCATTTGTTAACATGTTCAGTGCTGTGTTCATGTCTTTCGGGTCTTTCGTTCTCATAAGAGTTCCTAGTGGCTCTTTGAGACCGCGGAGTAATATTCTCAGGGTGTATTTTTGAAAATATTCTATTAGGACAGGTTTAGCCGCTTCGGTACAGTGTGTACTAATGTATGAGATTTGCAGGTTTAAAAGGTCTTGTACACGATTGTAAAATTCAAAGGCTGATTCGTTGCCTTGGCGTAATTCTGTAATTTCGATATTAAGGGTATACAAGTCGCGTTTGTCGGAATAAGCATTCAACAGTGCTTGTTTCAAATCTTCCCACTTGGTTATGGTGGTACTTGCTATATTTACTGCAGCATCGCCTTTTATTTTGGCAATGATGCCAGACATCAGAAATTCATTTTGAAAATCTGTGGGATCTATCAAATTATAAAATTTTTTAACTAACTTTTCAATAAATCTAGATAAAAGTTTGCTATCACCGTAAAAGTCTGGAATCATGTCCAAATAGTGTTTTTCTATTTTTGGTGTAGCCATGTTTGTATTAATTTCGTTTAAGTTATTTATGTAATCTGAGTCAGGGAGTTCTTGTCTGGTGGTTGGTATTTCCAAATCAGAATCTGAGTCCGAATGGTACTGATAATTATGTGACATATGTTACTCACAATAATAGAAGTATCTCGTCCATAGATCCGTTGCTCTGTATTCGTCAGGGCCTGGTTCTGCACCTCGCGATGTTCGTTCGGAGTTGCTTCGATTTGGACGCCTTCTGGTTGTTTCTTTCACCTTCCGGTTCTTTTCGGTTGATCGTTGATACGAATACGGTTTCACTATTCACGGAAATCGCCCGAAAAATCCGTTACGACTGCGCCAGTTATATTTATTTAGTTCGCCGGAAGGTTTTTAAAAACAAATTTTATTATTAAATGAGGTTAAGATTGTATTCTTTAATCTTATAACAAATGTTACAAAAATTTACAGTTACAATTCTAATGCAATTTGGACATAGATTCGACAAGGAATTATGACTGACTGACTCTACATTTAGGTTGGCTCTATACCAAATAAGTGCTGTGTCCTGAAAGAGATCAACAGCTGAACGCAAAAGTTGTGGTTTAGTGACATTCCGCGCGATGCGTAATTCCTCAACCCGCTCTAAAAACGCACTAACTGATGCGTGCGTATCAAACCGGTACTGATATTAGGGACATGCGTTTAGACGTTTTACGTTCCGAATCCGATTCACTAACGATAGACTCAGACGATGACTCTAGTTCGTCATCAAGTAAACTTTGATCTACTAAGTGACTTGCACTCAGCGCGGTGGACGAAAGCGTATTCTTTTTAGCTTTACACTTTAACTTTGATTGGAATCCTATAAGTTAAACAAAAACATTAGATTTAAATTTAAATTGTTCCTTGCTTGCAGCCACACAACGATTAACACGGACAAGTGAATGTGCGATCTTAGGTGAAATTTTCTTAAATTCAGAAGAGGCTTTGTTATCGGCAAAATATTCTAATAACCGCTTTAAATCTTCGATTTGAGTAAGTAACGCAGTACTATCATCCTCAAATTCGTATGGATAAGCAGGAAAAACGTAGGCGGGATTATCTGCCAGACGCATGAGATAGCGTAAAGATTTTCTCATTGAATCACACGAGCTAACATCATCTATAACTCTGATTTTGAGTTCGTAAACCAGCTCGTCTTTTGACAATCAATTTATCTCTATTTTGTCAGCCATTAATCTATCCAATCGAACACGACAGGTGACAATACAAACTACTAAAAACCGACTAATAACTAACTAATTAACCAAGCGAATCAGTAAAAATAATTCAAAAACTGTATAAAAAAAAAACCAGCACAAAAAAACAACGATTAACTTTCTGTTATGCCACACTGAAAAAAATAGGTTCATGTTTGTAGTAAAAAAATATTCTCTAATACATTTTTATTAAAAACAGATAATAAAATTATTAAAGTAGAATTTTTTTCTTTGCTTCAGTTGATGTAGATTTGTGTGAGAACAAATTATTATTTCTAACGAATAATTTTCTAAGTCAGATGAAAATATTTTCTACATTGTTTACGTCCAAACTTTAACTACTATTTTAAAAATTAAATTCTCTATTTTAGAACATAAAATATCCGGTACTCCAAAAAAATATGTTATTTATAATAACATATAAATTTAGCTAGTTTAGAAGGAAATAATATTGCATTTACTAATATTTTCTCTAAGACAGCGAAAAAATTTTCTGTGGTAGTAAAGATTGCACCCTAAAGCTATGATGCCGTATACTACTTGTTGCGACGTGACTAAACAGTTCGTGTTCGTTGTTTGTGCGGGTTAAATCTCCTAACCTCTTGTGTTTAAGTGCTAATGTAAGTAATAATATATATGTACGTATAGATTATAGTATATAGGCTGTTGTGTGTTACATTACAACTATATATACATTATGGCAGACGAATTTACTAAAAGTATTTCAAGAGAACTGAATATTGAAGAAGATATTATAAAAAAATTTGAAGGTTTGTTTATGATTTATTATCGTTATTATTATTATTATTATTTATATTTGATTATTAATTTGATATTACAAACTAGTATTAGATAAATCAACACATTATGTATTTAAAATATGTATTCAAATTTGGTTATGTTAGTGACTGGTAAATGTGCAGTATTTGTGTAAGTGGTAAAAATTAACAAGCCTAGAAATTGAAACCTTTGTAGTTTGTAGACCTATTGTTCATATAAATAGTTTTCTTTATTGTTTTGTTTTTTTGTCGGCTGGATGGCTGAGCGAGCTAGCGCACATCTCTAGCTCGCTGTGACGTCATACGAACCTAAGACCCTCAGTTCAAGTCCCAGCGACCGACAACGTGTAATTTGTCGTAAAATAAAAAACACAGCTACTTGTGTATCACACTCGGATGCTATAGACTTGCCATCTATACATCTTAAAGCCGGCTTCCCACGACGCGAAGCTTGGTGAGCCTCGCGCCGCTCGTGTACTTGGGACGTGCACGAGCTTTAACGCGCTTTGACTATTCCCACGGCGCCTGGTTCGTGACTTGTGGAGGGTTTTTGGCTCGTTTGTACTAGCTCTGCCAAGCCATTTAGTTGAAAATTAATAATCGACTGTATTCAATTGTAGCTACTTGTAACTTCTAATAATAATAATAACAATTAAGATGCAGATTAAAGATACATAGTTTAGCTGAGATAGTCTAAAATAATGCGGAAAAATAATAATTATACATACATACCTGATGTATAATATGTGTATAATAAAATATACAGAGATAATATATTACGATGTCAAACACTAATGAAACAGAATTGTACAAAACGTAACCTGCAAGTTTTATTTTCAAACAATGAGCCTATTGGAACGTTGGAAAGGACATAACGAGCCGAGCTTAGGCGAGCTGCGCATTTCCTTTGACTTGTGCCAAATTTACCGACAATTGACGGGAAGCCCGAGCCGAGCCAACGAGCCACGACTTACCCCATTCCCATGGCGCGATGCTCGCCAAAAGTAGGTAAAAGTTCGGCGAGCCCCGCGTCGTGGGAAGCCGGCTTTAAATAGAAGTAGCACTGGCAAATGAAACAACCGACAAGTACGGCAGTTAGAACTGCGGCTCGGTGTGTTCGGTTGCCCTATGCTTCGCTTAGGAGATACAGGAACACATTATTATTTATTGTTTTACGATATATTATAATAAGTACAATACATATACTCGTACAACAGGGATTACAAAAATTTCTGGTTTGCAGAAAGAGTAATTTTATATTTTTCGTTTTTCTAAAAATTGTTCTAATATTTTATAGATGAAAACATAGACAAAGACGCTTTCTTGTTATTAGAAGAAAGGCACTTAGAAAAATATATACCCACCCTAGGACAAAGATTAAAACCAGTGAAAAAAATGAAATATTTTCAAAATTTTAGTATAGAAACAACATCGTCTGATAGCACAATATCTTTAGAATCACTACCAACAAACATTTTGGATCAGATATTAATGCCTCCTCCTGCTCCAATAATTTTAGATTTTCCAGAAGGTTGAGTTTTATATTAATATATTTATTTATGTACAGATGTTAGTAATTATTATTTTATAAATCTGCAGAAAGTACAGCAACAGCATCACCAGCAAAAATAAGTAAACTAGACTACACTTTAGAAGAACTTTTAAATGAGACAAATACTGAACAGTGCATATTAAATATTTATCAAAAAAACGGCTCACTCGATAGGCAGTGTAGAGATAAATTAACGGATATTATTATATCTAAAGAACTGAACGCAAATCCAAATGAGAAGTAAGTTCATATTCATTCTTGCAGCAAATGTAATTAATAGGTAATGTTTTTCAACAGAATTTCCACAAATAGATTTAGCGAATTAGCATCAAAAATAAAAAAATATTTCCATCGGAAAATGAGGCGAGTTAATATAAAGTTTATTTACGATTTAATTAATAAAATTTTTTTTCAGAGTACGTATTTCTTCGTTAATAAGTACAAAACTAATACAGGCAGCCCGAGAACATTAGGTAAAGGAAAATTATTCTCTAAATATTACGCCATAAGAGATAAATTTAAAAAATCAGGGCTTATAACAAATGCACCAACAGAATGTGAGTATTGTTATTATAGGTATAACATTGTACGCAAAAAAAACAAATACTAAAAAATAAGTTTGTGACATTGATTAAAATTAATAAGACTTATTTTAATTTTATTTAAGCTGTCAAAGAAGATAACCAAATTATAGACGAACAAGATTACAACGATGTATTAAATTGGTTAAAAAATAATACAGAACCATTTTCTACAGTTATTGACAATTGGAAATTAACATTTAATGCAAGAAAAAATCATTTAAAAAATAGTTACGGCGGGAAAATATCCGACTACTTTCTAGAATATCCATCTCTAATATTAAATAATGGATATGTTCTGGTACATGTTTGTGAAATTAAATTATTTTTGAATAATTATGTATAATACGTATATTTTAGCTGGAAGAAGATTTCAATTTAATGTACCCAGATACTGCTTTATCGTTATATGGCGGGTGGAAAACATTTTCTGAAAAAGTTGCAGAACTTGCTTCCAATCATAAACCATTAAAACGGATGTAGGTTATTGTTAAATAAAATAAATATATGTTCTTTATTCACTATGTATTTATTTATTTCCCATTCCAGGTACATGCATTATTGGACGTAATTTTTTTTTTTGCTATTAGTTATAAAGTAAAAGCTAATACTTTGAATTTAATTCACTAAACCAGTAAATATATTTGTAATTTTAATAATTAGTTTTACAAGAATTATAGAATTTGTTATATTTATTTCAGTGTAAATAATTCACTAAAATTGCTAATTATATTTGATATTTTACTAATAAGTTTCACTTGAATTAGAATTTATGATATTTATTTCAGTATAAAAATTTTACTAAAATAGTAATTATATTTGTAATTTTACGAATAAGTTTTTCTTAATACAGAGTTTGTGATATGTATTTCAGTAAAAAAATATCACTAAAATAGTGATTCTTATTCAGTTAAACAGAATTTATTTTAATTGCATTAATAAATAAGTTTACTAATAAATTAGAAACGTATGTTTCTGAAATAGCTAAAAAATAATAGAAATAATTTTTCATTTCCTTAGGAAATATTTTAGTTGTCACGATATTAGAGTACCTTTTTCGCTAACAGAAGCAACCTATTTTTTTCAGTGCACGAAAGAAAAAATACTTTTAAAGGCTCGAGGCAAAACTTCAGGGCCACGTTTAACAAAATGGGCCCCACGTTGGGCGCCAAATTTATTTGCTACGCCCCTGGAGGGCGATCTTGTGCAAGGCAGGTTGAACCACGGCGAGCTACAGTGACGACGGCGTTGTGTGTTAGTACTTAAGAGAGGAACAATCTTAAAACCTGTAAAAAAAAGGTGTCGGCGCCAACTGATCAAGAGCCGGAGGTTAAACAAAATAGGTTGATCAGTAAACCGGTCACGGGAGAGGGAACGACGCATGCACACTTAAAAGAAAATACGACAAGAAGAAAGTTATTTTTAACTAATGACTGTATTAAAATAATAATGAAAATACAATAAAAATATTCCACATGGTAAACTTGCAATAAGTGTTGTTACAAATTAGTAAATCCGTAAAAGCGTGGGAATCTGATCACACAGTGCCGAATATCAAAATTACTCCGGAGCACGGGCATAGGGGGTGGTGACGGTATACGATAGTAATGAGGACTGCGATTCGAAATATGTGTTTGATACTAAAATATAAGTAGCGCAACAAACAGGCAACGCGATCTCGATAGTACCAACGTGATAACAACGCGATCGCTTAGTTACTAAACAGAACACTAAGTTAGTCCTAAACACTAACCACTTGCACAACGCCCTACCCGAATAATTAAATGTATATCAGGATGGCAGTAAAATAAAAACGCAACACACAGTGCAGGATCAAACATAAAATATTAATAACGCAAAGTAATTACTATATATTCAAATAATCTGTCAGAATAAATTCTGGGTACTAGAATATAAACGCTTATCTGATAGTGCGATGACCATCCAAAACAGCAGAATCGTTAAAAGTTCCAACATCCAAATTCGTCAAAGCGTGGCGGGACAGACTGGACTTGCGCAGCAAAAGCTTCCGGTGGAAGGTAAAATGGCGTCGCTCGTGAATTTTGGATGACGAATGGAATTTCACCTCAAACGATGGGATGGATGAATTGTCTTCGCAAATATGTTAATCTCCACAGTATTACTTGTTTGGATAACAATCCAAGTAATAAACAAAACAGCCTGCAAAAGGTTCTTAATTGAATACGGATTCCATGACTGGTCATGCGGCGCCAACGAACGCCACTGGCAGAAATAAGTTAGTGGGGAAACGCATGGTTGATAAATTTACGACAGATGCAGAAACGTAAATTGGTATAGAGTAAAGACACACTGTTATTATAAAGACATTCAACGACAACTAACTGAATTGGTTTTACCTGAGATACAGGGCGGCTGTGGTGCTTCTCCATCCAATCTTTTGAAATACAATCAGGGATACTCCCGATGGATAAATTCCACACAATTGACTGGTCAACAAAATATCCAAAAAGCTTTTGAATAACTCAAAAACACCAAAATGGGCTCGCACACCAAATTTATGACCGTCAACTTCAAAAGTTCAATGAAGAGTGAATCGCAACCAAACGAACAATTAACAGAACGCAACTTGTAAAATCGCAACAAAGTGTAAAGAGGCGAGCATCTAAAGACAGTGCGTCTATGTTGGAAGGGTTGTTATCATCATCATCATCTATGGCACAACATTCCTATGTGGAACAAGGCCTCAAGTACCTGAAGTACTTGTTTCGTGACATGTTTTACTTGCATTTTAGTGATGCAGGTTGTCAGCCTACAGTCTCTGCAAGGCCAGCACACACCGAGCAGTTGTGCGGCAACCCATCCAATTGGACAGGGCGGACTATGTTTCTTATCTACACGATCAGACAAGACACGCCACGACCACACAACCGTACTGGTTGTCTACCTACGATAAATTTGAAACCGTAACAAATTACAAGCATAAAGTATAAAGTTGCACTTAGACAGAATATTGATGATTAATTTAGATTGTCATTTTATATATAGGTAAGTATACATATGATATTGTAAATCATTTAAGATGGAATTAAAGATATTATGTCAAGTACATTTGTTTGTGTTTAATATACAGTGTAACCATACAACCCATATTTGAAATTATTGCCAACCACTTTATAATTACAATCATAAAATATAAAGTTAGACTTAGACAGAAAGATAATGATTTATTTAGATTGTCATTTTATATATAGGTAAGTATACATATGATATTGTAGAGCATTTAAGATGGAGTTGAAGATATTATGTTAAATACATTTCTTTGTGTATAATATCAAGCTTAATCATGCAACACATATTTGAAGTTATTGCCAATTATTCTATAATTATAAGCATAAAGTATAAAACTGCACTTAGACAGAAAAATGGTGATTAATTTAAATTGTCATTTTATATACAGGTAAGTAAACATATGATATTGTAAGGCATTTAAGATGAAATTGAGGATATTATGTTAAATACATTTGTTTGTGTATAATATTAAGCTGAACCATTCAACCAATATTTGAAGTTATTGCCAACCACTCTTTAATTATAAACATTAAGTAAAATGTTAGATTACTACAGTAAAATGATGATTAATTTAGATTGTCATTTTATATATAGTTAAGTATGCATATGATACTCTAAGGCATTTAAGGTAGAATTGAAGATATTATGTTAAATATATTAGTTTGGTTATAATATCAAGCTAAACCAAAAAACCCATATCTCAAGTTATTGCCAACCACTGTATAATTATAAGCATGAAGAATAAAATTGGACTTAGACAGAAAAATGATAAATAATTTAGATGGTCATTATATATACATATATATATATATATATATATATATATATATATATATATATATATATATATATATATATATATAGGGTGAACACGAACCATATGTCATAAATTTAAGGGTATATAGTATTTAATGTGTAGATTACGAAACAGAAAGAATTTGCCTCTTTTAAGGTTAGTTTGCATAAAGCATATTTTTGGTACCACTGGATCACTGGCAATTCAAATTATTTTATAAATAAAAACATAAACCAAATACTTAAAACTAGTTTACGTAATGATAAAGGGTAATCAAAACTTCTTTATTTTTAATATTATTTATTTCGAGAGGTCATTGCTCCAAAAAACAATAAATATTAACATTCCACTGCCTTATTTTTATTAAAAAATGAACAAAGAAAAACAGAAAGGATTAACCATTAAATTAATAAATAGTAATAATACTAGTAACTTACATTTTCTTGAATCAAAACAAAGAAATATTACAAAAATGTATAAATAATGTTTTAAATAATCACCTCTCACAGCCACACAAAGTGCATTACGTTGAATTAGTGACACACTACATGCCAAGTGCATATGATTTTGTTTGTCGAATAATTTGTACACTATTTTGGATCCGTATCCTCAATTCTTCAATATTTTCTGGCGGACTTTGATTATCATAAACTAGGAACTTTAAATGACTCCATAGATAGAAGTCCAACGCATTGAGATCAGGTGATCTTGGTGGCCACTGCACAGAACCTCCACGGCCAATCCTCCTGTTTTCGTAGAAATTATTTATATGCTGACGCACATTTCTCGCAAAATGAGGAATAGCACGATCATGCTGAAACCATGAATTTTGACGAACATTTAATGGAATACCTTTCAATAATATTGAAAGGATATTTTGCAAAAAATCCAAATACTGGTTACCATTTAATATGTAGGGCAGTATGTACGGGCCAAGTAAATTACCATTTAAGATTCCAGCCCAAACATTTAAAGAAAATTTATTTTGCAAACTATTTCTCAGAACAACATGTAGATTTCCTTGGGCCCAATAATGCGAGTTGTGGAAATTATAAACACCGGCACGTGTGAAAATTGCTTCATAACTAAATAATATTGAATGCATTGACAATATGTCATTCTAGCGTGGTGCTCAGCAGGTATTAACCCTCGGACTCGTTGAAAATGATATGGATGATAATCATTTTTATGCAAAATGTCTATAACAGACGCCTGAGATATTTCTCCCACAACACGAGATATTTCTTTGGTACTAATTCTTAGGTCGGCATGCACTAGGTCTAGGACTTCATCCTCCAAGTCGTGGCGTAATCTGCGACCGCCGCCATTACGTCCAGAATTCCTTTTTAAATTTCCCGTGTCGCGAAGACGTTTTGTCACAGTGATAAACATCCTGCGATCAGGGTGGCATCTTCGAGGATATCTTTCGGCATACAATTCTGCTGCTAATACTGCGTTTTGTCTCACTTCACCATAAATTAACAACATATCCACTAACTCAGAATTAGAGTAGATTTTTTTAAGAACAAGAACACTGCCAAAATAACCTACATCAATATTTCAAGAAAAATACTGACATTTTTTATTTATTACACAATTACGTTAATCAGAAATTCTATTTAATTAATTAGAATCTCATACAACTAATTTTGAATGTACTTTTGTTAACCATATTTGTAATAATATATTAATTAAAACAGCAGTAAAAAAAAGTTTTGCTAAGAAACGATGAATTTTCAATTTTCAAAAAATTCTTTGTGTTTCCTAATCTACATATTAAATAATATTATCCTTGAATTTATGACATTAAGGTAGTGTTCATCCTGTATATAGGTAATTATACTGCTACGCCCCTCGAGGGCTATCTCGTGCAATGCCGGTTGAACCGCGGCTAAACTACAGTGGAGTAGGGAGTGGGTATTGTAAAAAATGGGCGCCAGCTGATCGCGTGCCAGAAAGTTCAACTTAAGGTCGATCGTAAGTAAAGGCAAGAAGGTCTAAACCAGTCTAGTGTATTAAAGTTAAGTGGTAAAATACAATAGTAGTAAGGAGACCTGCCCACGCAGCGCAAGGCTAAATAGTGTACGCACTCAATTAGATCACACATAGGGGGTGGCAGCACACCTATGGTATCAAGGACTCTAGATTGAGCCAATAACTCTCAAGTTCGTGAACTGCGCAACGACGCCGACGATCGCGATGGTACCAACGAGACAGTGCGGCCGCAATAAAATAGAGTAAAAGTTAAATCGTCCTACGATCCACGAGAGTGGACTACACCCTACCCGGAAATATGCACAACCAAGTGCTTCAACAAAAATAGTTAACTAAACGCGTAGCGGGATCAGATTCACAATAATCAACGTGGTGACGTGTCACCAGACTATCAACGAGTTACGATATTAACCCGTAATGGGGGTTTATAATTATAACAATAACAATGAGACTTATATTAACAAAAAAATAGTGGCTTATCTGCAAAAGACGACGATCATCTCACGAGGTCTGCTCTAAATTCTTGTTGGTCAGTATCGACCGTATTCGTGTCCCACATCCATCGAACACCGTTACAAAATCCAATGGCGACGCAGTGTAGACCACGTGTATGTTTGATCAAGATGGCCGACGTAAATCGCCCCGCAATTAATTAATTTCCAAAATTATTTCGTTCACGGGGTAATCCCAGCGTGAAAAGGAAGTATTTCAAAACTTAGACAACAAATTGAAGAACCTAAAAGAATTTTTTTAATACTCAATTTAAACTAGGTGGCATGGGCACGCCACTAGATGAAGCGGATTGCAATGAATAGCGTACACATAACTTTAGTTTAGGCATTTAAATGTTTGAATTAATATATCATACGTTTGAATATAAATTTTAATGTTTACTGAATGCAATTCTGAGTCAAATAGAGCAATTATTACCTGCGATACAAGCTTAACCATACAACCCATATTTAAATTATTGCCAACAATCTATAATTTTAAGCATAAAGTATAAAGTTGCACTTAAAAAGAAAATGATGATTAATTTTGATTGTCATTTTATATATAGGTAAGTATACATATAATATTGTAAAGCATTTTAAATGAAATTGTAGATATTATGTTAAATACATTTGTTTGTGTATAATATCAAGCTTAACCATACAACTCTTATTTGAAATTATTGCCAACAATCTATAAATTTAAGCATAAAGTATAAAGTTGAACTTAGACAAAAAAATGATGATTAATTTAGATTGTCTTTTTATATATAGGTAAGTATACATATGATATTGTAATGCATTTAAGATGGAAGTGAACATATTATGTTAAATAAATTTGTTTGTGTATAATATCAAGCTTAAACATACAACCCTTATTTAAAATTATTGCGAACTACTCTATAATGATAAGCATAAAGTATCAAGTTGAGTTTAGACAGAAAAATGATGATTAATTTAGATTGACATTTTATTTATAGGTAACTATACGTATGATATTATAAGGCATATAGGATGGAATTGTAGATATTATGTTTGTGTATCATATCAAGCTTAACCATACAACCCATATTTAAAGTTATTGCGAACCATTCTATAATTATATGTACAAAGTATAAAGTTGGACTTAGACAGAAATACTATGATTAATTTAGATTGTCATTTTATATACAGGATGTTCCATTCAAGTGTGCCACCATTGCTATCTCGAGAACTATAGGAGCTACGAGGTTGGTTAAATTAGCAAAGAACCACCATTTTACGAGACTAATACAATGAACAAAAAAAATTTTTTTTCCACTAGTACTTCTCAAAACCCGGGACAACATTCTTATTTTTAATGAGAATATATGTTTATTTTTAGGTTATTTGATAGAGTATTTTTTTCTGAATTCAGTAAAATAAACATATCATATTCAAATATAACAAAATAATTGAGAAAAATGCATGTTAGATTTATATGTATTTTATTTATATCTGGGTGAAATAAGAGTGCTATGGATATAAAACATAGACATATTGTTCTGTCTTAACATTGTTTGATTATTTTTTGTTAAATATTATGTTCTTAAATTGTCAGTTTTAAGAAGAAATTGAATTGTTTTCTATCCAAAGCACTCTTGTTTCAGCCAGATATAAATAAAATACATATAATTCTAAAATGCATTTTTCTCAGTTATTTTATTATATTAGTATATGATATGTTTATATCGTTGAATTTAGAAAAAAATATTTTATCGAATTTCCTAAAAATAAACATATGTTCCCATTTACAATAAGAAACTTGGGGCCCGCATTTTGAGAACCACTGGTTTAAAAAACTATTTGTTTGGCTTATTTTAATAGTCTTGTAAAATGGTGATTCTTTGCTAATTTAACCAACCTCATAGCTCTTATAGTTCTCGAGATAGCAATGGTAACACACTTAAATTGAACACTCTGTATAGGTAAGTATACATATGATATTCTAAGGCATTTAAAATGGAATTGAAGATATTATGTTAAATATGTTAGATTGTGTATAATATCAATCTTAATCATACAACCCATATTTTAAGTCATTGCCCACCACTCTATAATTATAGGCTTAAAGTATAAAGTTGCACTTAGACCGAAGAATGATGAATAATATAGGTCATTTTATATACAGGTAAGTATACTAATTATGTTAGATCCCATCCCTTATTGCATCATACTCTAAGTAACTTTCCATTGCTGATAAAGCATATAGAATCGGGTGTCAACCCCATGCTGTATAACTGTAAAACAAATCAGATTGTGTAGAGATACAATTTAATTAAATATTTTTAAAATTTTCGTCACTGTCAAGTGTTTAACGCGGCATCAAAGAATCTACACGTTCTCAGAGTGTTCAAGAAGTCCGAAATCTCACGACATCAATTATTGGTGAGATCAATTTGTTTACGATTTCACACCTCGAAAAGTGGAACCAGAATTGAAAGAACATTAAGCTATCAGATCCTCTACCCAACCTCCGACAAAGACAGGCAAATCATATCGTCGTCAATCCCGAGACCGTCACCAGGAGCAGAAGGCCCACAGACCACGTCTCAAAACCCACCCGAGCGGACATCAGGACCCATCCAATTTACATCCAGAGGACCATGAATTTGGCCATTATAAATTTTTCCATAATCTTGTAACTTAGAATTTTATTTCTCACCACTTCACTTTGCAAGATCAAATATTAAATTTTGTATTCAAACAAATCATGTAATTTTAATTACCTTTTAATCTAGAGATTTAAATTTCTTAAGAATAATATAATAATTGTAAGCCATGTAGAACCCAAATCCAATCCTTCCAGCCACATTAACACCACTCCCTAAAATTCCTAACGAGATCAAAGATCTGATAGATATCATCCCAGAATACGATGGGAGTACCGGAACATTACCACATTTCATCACTGTCTGCGATGAAATCCTAGATATTATCGAAAACCAAAGTTTATCGACAATTGTTAAAAGAATAATATTACATACAATCAGAAAAAAAATTATAAGAGATGCGACCACAAAAATTGCTACAAAAACTTACGCAGATTGGAAACGTTTAAAAACCTTACTAATAGAAGAATACGGCAATAAAAGAAATGAAATTCATTTCTTAACTGAATTATAACATCTTGAACAAAAACCTAATAAGGATATTTTCACATATTTTGAGAAATATGAAGATATCTTCAACAGAATGATGAGTTTATTAAAATAAAATTTTGGCGTTGGTTTTGAAAATTTAGGTATATTCGTGTCAAGTTATGCATCTCATAATTTTATAATAAATTATTAAGAACCTTACAGAAGTCAATTAGCGGCGAGAAACACTAGAACATTAAGAGATGTTAAAAATTTAATAAAGGCAAACACCACCCAAATCAAAAGTTAATGTTCCAACCCCTCGATATAAAACTTATACCCACAATTTTAATCATCATCGAACTCCAATGCATAAACATCCGTATTCAAACAACTTTCCTAGCCAACCCATTCAAGTCAGACCTAAACAAAACTTCCCTTAACCCATGTCTATAAGTACAAATTCATTCCGACCTCAATTAAAACGACAACGCGAAGACATGAACTTATTAGATAAACTCTCCGGATCAATTGCAATCATTGCAATCATAAAAAACTTTAATGAATTAGAAGAAGGTAACGAAAATTTTCTCATAGAGCCTGTAGAAAATTTGAATCCCTAGCAAATTATACTTCAAATCTGCCCTTCATTAAATTAAAAAATTGTAGTGTATTAATTGACACCGGATCATCCGCAAATTTTATTTGTGAAAAATTTGTCATGGAAAATTAAAACAAGTTTAAAATATTCCACGAACATTTCGAAATTCAAACGGCAAATGCTATTTCTTACGGCAATTGTTATAATTTGTCGAGTTATTTAATAAAAAATTAAAATGCTTTATCTATAAATTCCATAAAGACTTTAACATCGTTATAGGTAATTCCGGTTTAAAATTGTTAAATGCAAAAATAGATTACTCTAACGAATCACTAAGACTGCAAAATAAACATTAATTTAATTTTAACTATTTCAAAAGAATTAACTAGAATTAAAGATTCACATGTCTGATAAACTAAATCTGAGAACCAATCACCTTAACTATATTGAAAAAAACGAAATAAACAAACTAATAAAAGAATTCGAAGAGCTAACCATACCCGACATTTACGAACAAAATCAAACATAAAATTAACACAACTGACGAGACCCCTTTATATCAAAGATCTTATAAATACCCGTTTATCTACAAGGACGAAGTAATTTTCCAAATTAATCAATTACTAGAACAAAATATTATAAGACATTCATATTCGCCCTTGAGTAGTCCAGCATGGGTTGTACCCAAAAAAACAGGATGCTTCTGGTAAGCAAAAATTTCGCGTAGCTATCGATTATCAAAAACTTAACTCCATAACAGTCGATGACAAGTTTCCAAATCCCGATATTACCGAAATATTGGATAAATTGGGGAAATCTACCTATTTTACGACAATCGACCTGAAAAGCGGGTTCCATCAAATTGAGATGGATTCAAATTCAATTGAAAAAACTGCTTTTTCTACAGACCAGGGTCATTATGAATTTTTCAGAATGCCATTCAGCTTGAAAAATGCTCCGAGTACCTTAAAGATCTTGTGAATAAAATCTGCTTCGTATATCTAGACGATATCATAATGTTAGGAACATCGTTTCAAGAGCATGTGAACAACATTGAACTTGTTTTCCAGAGATTACGCGACGCAAATATCAAGTCACAACTTGATAAAAGCAAATTCCTTGAAAAAGAAGTCGCTTACCTCGGTCATCTAACTACAACTGAAGGTATTCGACCAAATTCCGCCAAAATAAAAATTATAAAAAAATTTACCATGCCAAAAACACAAAAAGGAATAAAACAATTCTTAGGCCTACTCGGATATTACCGCCGTTTTATTCACGACTTTGCTAAATTAACTAAACCTTTTATTAGATGTCTTAAGAAAAACGCAAAAATAAATTTAGACGATAAAGAATATATTCAATGTTTCGAAAAATGCAAATTATTACTTTCAAATTCCCCTACACTTCAATATCCCTATTTTGTCGAACCATTTCGATTAACGACATTGAAAAAAAAAATTTCGAACCATTTCGATTAACTACAGATGCTTCAGACTATCAAAAAATCGAGGAAAAAGACCTATCTATAGCATATGCTAGTAGGACGCTCAATGAACACGAAATCAATTACGCTACTATTGAAAAAAAAATGCTGGCTATCATCTGGGCAGTTAAACATTATCATCCATATCTATATGGAAAGTAATTTTATGTAATAATAGACCGTAAACCATTGACTTGGTTTAATAGTCTGAAAGAACCTAATCAAAAATTATAAGATGGAAATTAAAATTATCGGAATATAATTACGAAGTAGCATATAAACAAGGCAAGGAAAATTACGTCGCGAACTATCTATCTAGAATTCAAAAATCATTCGAAATAAATTATAAAAATTCTGACATTTTTAATCACACTCAAACCATAGTACACTGTATACCTCAAGACTTTAAAATGAGCTAAGGCTTCGCCAAACAAATTAACGAAAGGTTTCAAACAACTAATAATTTAGAGAAAGTTAGTATAAAAAAGGATATAGCTATTCAAATGTCTCCTAGATTGATAATTAATTCATATTACGATGAAGCAACACTTGAGAATATACAAAACTGTTTAAAATAATTAAGAGATTACTTGATACAAAACAAAATTAATTCTATTAATATGCCAAAAATCGTATTAGGATTAGATAACCAAAATTGGAGTAATATAAAAATAATAAAAGATATATTTAAAAATACAAACATTCAAATAAACGTATTCATTTTTAAAAATGTTGAACACTATACTAGTTCTGTTATCGCGGGAAGAGACACCGACAGTTACACACACACACACAACACTTACATGATGAATCACCGATTAACGGACTATCTTATATAGACGATCCTATAAATTTCGGCAAAAACCAAATCGTATTTAAAGAAACAAATTCGAAAAGCACATTAGAGATTAAAAAATTATTTGGATACGATAAACAAAGAATGTACATGTATATTAATAAAATAAGTTCTCATAAGTTCTCAAGACACATTACTAAAATTTATTAAAGAATATCTCGCTCCCGGTATAAAATATCACTGTATCATAGTATCTTAAAAGTATACTTTCAACCGGGTACACACCAATTATTGAAAAAAAAAAACCAACTAAATGACGTTGCAAAACCCAACTACATGACGTTGAATCACCCGATGAACAAGAACTAATCCAAAATTATCATAATGGCAAAACAAACCATCGTGGCATAGTAAGGACTTATAAAAAACTTAAAAATATTTACTATTGGCCAAACATGCAACTAACTGTTTCAAAATTTGTATACACTTGTGATACTTGTCAAGAAAATAAATACGAAATAAACACAATCAAAACTCTCTTCATTAAAACACCAACCGCTTTAACACCTCTAGAGATTATTCATATCGATATACTCTCCCTAAATAAACACAAACTTTTGACAATTATTGATAGTTTCTCTACACATGCTCAAATTTATCATCTACCTGAAACAAACACAATTACTGTAGTTCAAAAATTAATTAAATACTTGTCAATATTCGGACATACTAAATTGATAATCTCGGACAATGGATTGCAATTTAACAATCAACTAATTTTAAACTTCTTATCCTCTAAAAACATTCGCATACATCTAATAAGCGTAAACAATCCAAAGAGTAACGGCAATTTTAAAAGATTCCATTCGACTATTGTGGAACACATGCGAATCTTAGAAGAAAATAAAGATTTCAAAGATTTAAACACCAGCAGCAAAACTCGATATGCCTTACAAGCTTACAACCAAACCATCCACTCAGTAACTAAACGAACCCCAAACGAAATTCTTTTTGGCCATTTTAACAAATCACAAAAAGAAATAAGAATAACAACAGACAATTACATACAAACAAACAAAGACATAATGAACAAAATCTACAGTGAAACCAATATCATATTAGAGAAAAACAAAAGAAAATACGCAACTTCACAAGTTGACACGTGCAAATTGCCCGAAAAAGCTTACGAAAAACAAGTAAAACGCAAATCGGGTAAAATAGAAAAACCGCGCTATAAACAACAAAAAGTTCAAACTTACAATGAAAACAGAGCCCAAATTAGTACAGATAAAAATAAAAAAATTAAAGTTGCTAATGAGAAACCATATCGTACATTTACAGAGCCATACGATCCTGCATTGCCGTCAACATCCGGGACGAAAGAGAAAACCCCAGAACAAACATCCTAAAATTAGGTGATGCCCTCATATCCACAATAATAAGTTTATTTTTCTACTCCTGCTTTGAAAATACAATTTTCTGGTTGGTTTTTCATGCTGAAAGTGGCTCTTTGTAGCACGCAGTGCTGCAAAACTTTGCAGCACTAATAAATGTTTATTACATTGTTGCTGCCATGGATACGCATCACTTGCGCATCACAAATACAAAATTTGCAATAAATGTCAAATTATGTTTAAAAAATAATTTTTTATTTCCTTATTTTTTATCTTGCAGGAGTAGAAAAAATAGTGTGTATGACACGTGTTGAAAGTCCTTTGTCGAACACAAACAATTGCAACCTTCGCTTCGCTCAGGCTGCAACTTTCCTTTTGGTTCGACAAAGATAGACTTTCAGCACTTGATATACAAATAACTATTATATAAACCTTAAACTTAACAAAATTAATAAAAGCCTATAATAATCTTACCCTACATTATAATCAATTTAAACTAGAAATTAATAATAAATATGGTAGCAGTAACTACGTAGAAAAAATAAATAATAATCTTGTAATATTAGAAAACTTCTTAGATATAGTTAATAATAAAATACAGGTCTTATTTCATGATAATGATAAAGTAAAACGAGGAATAGCAAACGGACTAGGTTTTATTATCAAAACAATAACAGGTAATTTAGATTCTTCTGACAAAGAAAGGTATGACAACGCTTTAAAATTAATAAACGAAAATGAAAATATTGTAATAGAAAACATAAATCAAGCAATTATTTCCAACTAAAATATTTCCAAATACTTCAATAAACAAGTCGACAAAATCAATAAAAAAAAACAAACAAATACAAGATAAAATTAAAAATTTAGAAGATAGCATTGGCAAAATCATAGACGTAATGGGAGATAAAGTCTACATCGAGAACATTACCACACAATTAATGTTTACGTCTGAAAATTTAATAAGCATCATGAATGAAGTCGAAACTACTTTCACGTTCCGTGAAACAAATGCACTGTATTTTGAAATATTATCTAGAGAAGATATGAAATCAGAAATTTCTAAATTGTTACCAAATGACCTTAAAAACCTCATATTGAACAATTGGCAAAATCAACAATTAATTAAAGTTTACTGTAAATATGAAATATTTAAATTAAGATTGATAATAGACGTTCCTATCCCTTTGTTGCAAACAGAACTCCTGCAAATCACCCGTATACCCACTATGCACAACAATACATTTGTAACATTCAATGTAAAATCAAGGATACTACTCTACCTCCAATACACAGATCAACCACTTGAATAAGTGTACTCTTGTACAAAGAAACGTTATATTAGTACTCAAGATAACTCTGTTCCCGATAAATTCCTACAAAACTTGTATTTTAATAAGAATGCTGATAATTGTAATTATGTAAACTTACTAAATCATAACGAAGTAATCCCCATTTCTAATTCAAATATTGTATATTTATACCTACAAATTAAGGAATTCATGAATATAGAATGTGACGATGAAATACAAGATAAAGAACTCTCTGGAATCTATTCTATAAGAAACTGTTCAATCAATAAACAAAAACTTTACAGAACTATTAATTACGACAAAATAATCAATTTGATGACAAATCGAAAAAAATAAACAAAAAGTAATATTTAATAAAACCTTAAATATAAGAAATATAAACTATAAAGATTCCAAATCAACCAATTACTCATTTAAAACAAATTCATAAATCAGAATCACATTCCGTATTCTACGATATATTATTGTATTTACTATTTGTAATTGGTGCAATAATGGTCATCATCAAGATTTACTCGGCAATTGCAGCCAGAAAATTACTAGTAAAACAAAATTTTAACAAAAATCAAATAAACGAAACAATACCTATTGAAAAACCAACAAGTATTCTTTCGTCTTAACGGAAGAGGAAGTATGTTAGATCCCATCCCTTATTGCATTATACTCTAAGTAACTTTCCATTGCTAATCAAGCATATGGAATCGGATGTCAACCCGTTGCTGTAAAATTGTAAAACAAATCAGATTGTGTAGAGACACAGTAGAATAAAGATCTGTATATCTTAGCCTGTACTTTAACTCTTATCAATTTAATAAACCTTTTTAAAAACTTAAGTCTACGGTTCGCTGATTTAATTCACATATGATATTGTAAGGCATTTAAGATGGATTTGAAAATAATATGTTAAATATATTTGTTTGTGTATAATATTAAGCTTAACATTATAACCCGTATTTGAAATTATTGACAACAATCTATAATTTTAAGCATAAAGTATAAAGTTGCAATTAGACATAAAAATGATGACTAATTTAGATTGTCATTTTATATATCGGTAAGTATACATATGATATTGTAAGACATTTAAGATGGAATTGAAGATATTATGTTAAATACATTTGTTTGTGTATAATATCAAGCTTAACCATACGACCCATATTTGAAATTATTGTCAGCCACTCTATAATTATAAGCATTGTGACGAAGTGTTCGTCACAAGAACACTTACCTGCCTCCCTCAGTGCTCCAAACAGTCCCGAACACCTAACTCCACGAGATCCGACCCGCATATCCGGTTAAAGCGAACCCGCCGTCCGGACCATTAGCCGCCGACCGCTACAACCACAGAGCTGAAGAAAACGATAACAAAGACTTAGTAACACTTACCGCTTCTCACTTCCTAGTTTTTCTAGTTTTTTTTTACAGTTTTCAAATTTTCACAAAACCAGCGACTGCGCATAGCAGCAATATCGTCAACCTTGGAAACAACAGTTCCTGAGACTGAAATTCCGTTCTACATTTTATAAAAATTAGTAAATGACATCAAAATAAATATGAAACCCTGGGAAGCCAAAGGAAGTGATTTCACGATATTTTATAATAAAATTCAATTTATTAAACAAAAAGGACAACACAAAAAAGTCAGTCTTTCTCACTCTCAAATCAGTAGCTGCGTGTTTAATTAATATTCGGGTATAAATACGACCGCCGGGGCCGTATTTCTTCAGTCTGTGACGACTATAACGTCTAGCATCTAGCCGAGAAGAGTAGCAGTCCGCATCCGTACCGTGCCGTACCGAATCGAACCTTTTTCGTAAGTTTTCCTTTTTTTGTATTATTTATTTTGTATCGGAGAATACAGGCAGGTGGCATCCACCGCCATTCTTCATAGCCATTAGTTTGCTGCATTTCGCGCCTTAGGGGAAATTATGCTAGTGGCGTCCACCGTGAACTCCTTCGGCTGAAGGGCAGATCCGTTTGTTTATTTAGTGTTTTTCACTCGTCTACATTCCGCTGTTGTCAAAGAAACCTTGCTGGTGGTGTCCACCGCAAACAGGGATGGGCGTAAAGTCTACGCCACGTAGTATGCATCATTGTTTACACGTAGACAATGACGTAGTCTACATCACCTTAAATTAAGAATTGGAATGTAGAGTATGTAGACTATGTAGACTTTAATATTTAAATTGCAATATATTTACAAACTTTGTTATGGTTAGAATTGAATTACTAATTCTCAAAATAAATGTATTTATTTTAATAAAAATAATGCAGCAATTCTTGTCATAGAAATTATAATAATTGTAACAAATATCACATCAAATAAATATTAATAATACAATGTATTATATTAAAGAAAAGATACACTAATTTCTATTAATTAGTTACATGAATCACCTCATCATCAGCATTTGATGTTTCATCTAACAAACGTAAAGAATAATAAACATGCATAAGTTTCTTTGATTTCTCGAATGTCAAACGATTTCTAATTGTGGTATGAATATATGCCTAGCTATAAAATATTCTTTCTAACTGAGCAGATGATGCTGGTATATTTAACAGTTTTAAAGCTATGTGAGCCAATTTTGGAAAATTCATTTCTGCTGTTCTCCAAAATACCATCGGCTTCTCAATATTTTTTAAGTATAGGACTTTAAATAATCCATCCTTGATCCTAAAACTGCCCCATTTCTCTATTCCTTGTGCGTTTAAATTTTTGATTAAAATAAATTAACTTTATCTATTTCGTTCTTGCTTCATTTATCATTATCGTAATGTGGATGCAGATAGTAAGCTGTTAAAGCATATATATTTAACGCCATATTTTTACGCGCTTCAATAAATTCTTTAAATTTATCTTGGTATTTGTTTGGTATTTTCATTTTTAGTGTGATCCATAAATTAGCTGCATCGGCAATTGAACACTGTGAACTTTGACATACATTAATTAATTCACAAATTGGATCAAATAATTCGATATTGTCTGATACTATTTTCATAAATTCACCGATAAATAATAAAGTACTTCTTGTGCTTAACTTTTTTACAAGATTCATCTGTCACTATTAGTTTCATAAATGGTAAATTCTTAACTAAACATGTATACGAATTTCTATACGAACACCAACGTGTATCACATGGAAGTTTTATTCTTTGACCACCTTTGTCTACTATGTTTTTCTCTAAGTCGGCTTGTTTAAAGTCTTTCAATATAGCAAGGACTTTCTCTGTGCAGTTTTTATCAAGCACATCTTTTGCTAGCAAATTTGCTGTGTGGCTGCTACAAGTAGTATTCCAAATAACGTGACTTACTAATTTGCCCATTTTTATCATAGCACTCGCATTATCCAAAACTACTGCATAAATACTCGTACTGTACATATCCTTAGCCAACTCAATTGATTCATGAATAAGTTCTGATAACTTCTCACCAGTTTCCGAATCACCCATTAAATCCCATGCATTCAAAAATGCTTTATTTCCATAAGCAGTATGTAACATACACACTACGGTTTTAGAATTATTAGATGAGTTTTTCCATCCATCTATTATTAATACTGACTCATTACATAACGAATTTCGAGCTCTTGTTAAGCATTTCTCATAAGTGTTATCTAACAAGCCCATAGACAGTGACTTTCGAGCTGGAAGTTTATCAACATATGCTGGCCGCAGTTTTTTAATATTTTTTTTTAAATTAGTAGACTCTACAGTACTAAAAGGTATATTGCATCCAAAGAAGAATTCTGCTAATGTCTCATTTAAATCTGATTCTTCTTTAGCAGACAATGTATCAATACAATTTGTGAGTTTTGTTTTTTTTTTTGCAAGTTTCACGGAGGTCCTCTTTACAAAACCAGCATCATTAGCTGATTTGTGTGTATTTTTTGAATTTGAAATTACAACCGAATTCAAGGTTGCACGTGAAGTTCTTGGAGTATTGCAAATATTTGAAGTACATGGATTTTCATGTGAAACTGTAGGTACTAAACTGCCACCGTCTGATACTTCCATTTCAAGCCAATTCTAATGAAAGAATAAAAAGTTAACTAGATGATAGTTTGTGTTTATAATTAAATAAATATATATTACTTCAGTTTGTGGGCTATTATCAACACCCAAGCTTAATTTTTCAGTCACATTACTCGTGTTATTGTTTGTACTAAAATTTTCCGAAGTTTGAGATTCGGATTTCTGAATGTCTGAACTATATATCTCGGGCACAACAAACATTTCTGTAGAAACTTACGATTACAAAATGGAATATTAGATTTTAAGGGCATACGGCTGACCTGGTAGAAAATGGGTGTCTTGCAGACATGTAACCATAGGGTTATATGCTGCAAGTAAAGCTTTCAGACCGCAATAGTGGTAAACGCAACCGCGTATATTCCATTGGATGATGTGTTCCATGAATAGATTTATAAAAAAATAAAATAAAAAGCAAGGATCAGGACTTGATTTTCCTTGCTTTCCCCTTCGGCCATCCTTTTCCTCTTTTGGGAGGTATCGAAGTAAGTGAGGAAGTGGAGAGTTCCTCCTCACTTGACTCTATATAGTCTCCCTCCCTTGCCCTTTTATGGGACGATTCGGAGGGAGTTTGTCTGCCTGTTCTCTGCCGCAGAACTCGTGGTTCAGGAGCAGCAGGCTGCCTAAAACTGTCTTTGGTGACAAAGACAGTTTTCAAGACTGTTACCAGTTGTGGTAGCAGTTCTTTGACGATGGACGCACTATCGGGTTTTACAGGTTTACTGCTAGCAACAGTGGAGTATGAAACTCCGGGTAATGGGGTTCTGACGACGACCTTATTTCTAGCCTCAAAATACGGTATGTTGTCGCGGACTTTTATTTCCTGGATGGCCATTTCCTGCTTGTAGGTGGGGCAGTTGCGAGAGCGAGCCGAGTGATTGCCTTTGCAATTCACGCAGGTCATTGGCTCTACGCAACTACTTCCGTCATGCGCCTCTTTCTCACAAGCACAAATTGCAGGATTTGTACATCTCAGTGATGTGTGGCCAAACCTCTGACACTTAAAGCACCGCATTGGTGCAGGTATGTACATCCGTACTTTGAGGCTATGAAAACCTGCTTTGATTTTGTCAGGTAGTCCTGGCGAGTTAAAGGTGAGAATGTGATTTGGTGTATCCACCAGCTCACCATTCTCCCGCTTTTTCATACGTCGTACTTCCGTCACCCTTTGATCCCGGAGTTCTTCGCAAATTTCCTCCACTGTGCAGTTCAGAAGATCTCTGCAAAAAACTATCCCCTTCGCATAGTTCATTGTCTTATGACCAGAGACTTCTACATCTTGGTTTCCAATTTTTTGCAGTTTAACAGCCGTACAGCTTGCGCCGCCGACACTGTTTCAATGAACAGACCTTCTCTTGTTTTGCGCATAGATTTTCCATCGCCTACTAGTCCAAATATTGCTTTATTGATCACAAACGGGCTCACTTTGTCGAAGTTTCCTTCTGCACATTTCACGACCAGGAACCGGGGTGCAACCACCTTTTCCTGGCTCGTGTTCTTATTAGCTGCTACACTACTCACTGGAGTAGTCTTCTCAACAGTCCCCCCTTGGGGAGTTTTGTTTGATGTCGGGGTTTTCTCCCCGGGTGCTTTTATCGTCTTGCCAGACGTGTCGTTTTTTTGGGACAACGTACCCGGTAGCGGCAAAGGTTTACCATACATAGTAGGCAGTACTTCGGTCATGGGTATCCCCACCCTCCTTGGAGCCTCAAATGGGACGCTAGAACCGCAAGCCGGTATAGCGCCAGGGCTTCCCCACAACTATAGCAATCCCAGGGGGAAGCAGGGCCATTCCAGGGGTAAGATCGCGTCGGGCCGCTAACTCGACGCGCATGCCCGCTTCCTGGTTATCCCGCCCCACTCCCCAAGACTACTCACCCCCCAGCCTAGGCGATTGATCGCAGATGGGCTAGTCTGCGACCTCCCGTTTAACTGAATTCGGAGCCAAAGAGGAGTGTTGGGGCTTCCTCAGCCACCAATATCTCCTCCTCCAGCGACACGGGTCTCCTGTAACAAGATGGAAAATACGGCCCTGTTTCCATTTTGTTTTGTAGACTGAATTTCTTCTGTGAACTGTGATTCTTTTATCGGCATATAGATGTTGACATTTTTGGTAATAAAAATTAGAAATTATGGGGCCATATGCCGAAAAGATCATATTTCACAGACAACATTTTTGTATTTAGATAAGAAGTTGAGAGGGTAGATTTGCCTCTCAACATAGTTTTGTAGGAATCAGTCGTAGTTAGGGTTAGCTGATGATTAGACGCATCATCATGTAGTCTGTATAGTTTAATTGTTTAATTTTAAATTAGTTTAGTTAAGTTTTTTTGTAAATAAAATTATAGTTAAGTAAAAGTAAAATGTAAATGTGCTCCCATGTGTCCCACCAATCATCGTGTGTGTGTGTGTTCCTGTTGATCCTGTGATCAGTCGTAAATAATCAGTAAGTCATCATCATCGTATCAAGATTTATCCCCCCCCCCCCGTGTTACATTGGCGCAGTCGGCGGTAGGATCTGAGGGTAAATTAATTTAAAAAATTAATTATAAATACCCAATGACGATCCGAAAAGAACATACGCTCAACATGAGTAAGAAGTTTTTAAATTAGTGAATTTGTGACATCGAGGGAGGATGTTCCCGTTTCCGACCACGACGCCGGCGATGATCACGACGCATCAGTTTCCACCATGGTTGTATCCGGTCTGTATGCCTCAAAATTATAAATTTAGTTACGGACATCAGGTGGTTTACCAACCACAGACGCAAGTAGTGTTGCCTCCATATAGTCATTGCCAAATGACACTTAGTGGGAATGGAGTGCAACGGGTTTCCTACGGTCACGGCCCCGTCCAGGCACGTGAGTACGAAACCCAGGCGTTGCCAGTGGCAAAGATCAGCGCGGCTGAATTTGTGGCGCTGCTGGCAGCAGAGGTGCGTCCGGAGGTGGTTGGTATACCACGTCCAAAGGAAGATGTGGCAAATGTAGCCACAAAGTGTATAGATGGAGGCATACAGGTGCCGGAAGTAGTAGAAGATCACCTGTCGGAGGAGTTAACCAAACGGGTAACTCCGACAGAAGAGCAAATGGTGGAGCTGACAGAAGTTCCGATCAGCAGGGAAACGATGACGGCAGAAGATCACCAGGACATCAAGAAACACGAGGAGCATACGAATCAAGGAAGCAACACGGCAAAAGATATGGACACGAGAAAGGAAAGCGATAAATATAATCACAAAGACCAGGGCAGCATCTTCGCGGAGGATGAAGAAGCCAGATTAGTGCCGCATTCAGTTTTAAGTGAATCCGACCCTGTGTTATGTGAAGTGATAAGAAAATATAGTGCACCCAAACAATTTTTTGTACCCGGACAGAGACCGCTGTGGAACGAAGAACCCCCGCCCCTGTGTTTAATGACCCACCCTTGAGTGTTTTGAGTTGACAATGATAAGCCCCGACTATGTGATTGTGTTTAAGATAGGAAATTAGATTAGATATGCATGTTAGTTAAGATTTTTGTATTGTTTATCTGAAAATTTTTAGAATTAAGAAGAAAAAGTAATTTGATAATTTGATTAGCAAGTAAATTTTGGAAATTTTGAATTTCAATTGTGTATTGAATTTGGTATTGCTATTTGAAAGTTTTTAGTATTTTGTCTGATTATTATGAATTTGACAATTCTGTGCAATTGTTTATTTAAAAAATTATGTTCTATGTTCTACGGTTTAATATGTGCCCTAATGTTATGATTTAGTACTTTAGTTTTATTATGTTGTGAGTTTTTGTTGCGTTTTATTAATTAGTAAAAATAAAAAGAAATCCGAATCCTTTAGTTGGCAAAATTCAATTTAAAATTTTGAATTGTTGCTGCGGTATGTTTATATGTTTATATTGTTTATGTCCATTATTGTTTGTATTATTTGAATTTGACTTTGTCTTATGTATTTGTTCAATTTTTATATTGTCTTCAAGTATTGTAATTTGTGAAATGTTTTATGTTTTGTATTATGTTTAATTAGGGTTGTAATTGTGATAGTTTTATGTTTTTGTATGTTCTATGTTTTATCTTTGTTTTAGGTCTTAGGTTTACCTTAGGTGCAAATTCAGGTATGTTTAGGAAATGCAGTCTCCTCTTGGGAATAAATATATCGTGGTCAAACGATATATTTATGTCTTAAGGGGAGGATAATGTAACAAGATGGAAAATACGGCCCTGTTTCCATCTTGTTTTGTAGACTGAATTTCTTCTGTGAACTGTGATTCTTTTATCGGCATATAGATGTTGACATTTTTGGTAATAAAAATTAGAAATTATGGGGCCATATGCCGAAAAGATCATATTTCACAGACAACATTTTTGTATTTAGATAAGAAGTTGAGAGGGTAGATTTGCCTCTCAACATAGTTTTGTAGGAATCAGTCGTAGTTAGGGTTAGCTGATGATTAGACGCATCATCATGTAGTCTGTATAGTTTAATTGTTTAATTTTAAATTAGTTTAGTTAAGTTTTTTTGTAAATAAAATTATAGTTAAGTAAAAGTAAAATGTAAATGTGCTCCCATGTTTCCCACCAATCATCGTGTGTGTGTGTGTTCCTGTTGATCCTGTGATCAGTCGTAAATAATCAGTAAGTCATCATCATCGTATCAAGATTTATCCCCCCCCGTGTTACACTCCACGCACGGCCAACACGCGGGTAGGTATAAGAAAACAGTGCTAGAAACGGCCGCCTACTAACCGTTCGGTATGAGACAGTATGACCCGTTAGTTCCCCCTCTGCTGGCAACAGAGGGGTACTAAGCCCCCCCACCACGACAAGTTGGGTCCACGGGGGGATGTTGATATTGCAGATATATGTAAATAAAATAAGCAGAACAGTTTCACACTTTAATATGACAGTTCAAAATACAAAACAATAATAATTGAATTACATTTTTATAATCATTAATATACATAGATACATATGTACATGGGTAACTATTTAAACTGATTATTCAACACCCTCGCCTAATTTAAATATTCCTAGACAGGTTTTTATTTTAACAAATTTTTGACAAGTTAGTCCTTTTGACAATATGTCAGCAACTTGATCTTCCGTTGGCACATATTCTATGGAAATTACTTGATCTTCTATCAACTGACATATATGATGAAATTTAATGTCAATATGTTTGACACGTCTAAGATTTGTAAGATTTTTGGCAATAGCAATACAAGATTGATTGTCCTCTTTAATAACAACCGGATTTTGTATTGCCACATTCATTTCCTGTAACATAGTCTTCAATCACACAGCTTCACACGCTGCAGCGCTAAGTGTTACGTACTCAGCCTCTGTTGAAGATAACGATACAGTTGATTGTTTCTTTGTCGTCCAAGACACAACGTTTCCATAAACTATGAAGAGGTATCCTGTTGTTGATCTTCGATTATTCATGTCGCCACCCCAATCAGCATCTGTAAAACCTGACAAAATGCAATTAGTCTCATCCCTTCGATAAAGTAACACACAATCTTTTATATATTTTAGATAACGAAATATTCTCTTCAAATGCTTCCAATGAGGATCGGTAGCTTTATTTTGAAACTGACTCAATAAATTTATAGCAGCGCTTAAATCATTTCCGGTATTAGCAGATAATTGTATATTTACTTCCAAGGGAGTTGTCACAGGATTACAATCTTGCATATTGTACTTCTTTAAAATATTTTTAATGTAATGACATTGACTCAATATCATGGAACCATCCTGTAAATTATTAACAATTTTAATTCCGATGAATGTATCAACTTTACCAACGGCAGACATTTTAATTCTTTCTGTAATTTTTGTTCTACTTCATTAATAATTTTCAGATATTTACATGCCAAAATACAATCATCAACAAACAATAATAGATAGATAACTTGATTTTTAATTTTTCTGACATATAAGCAGTGGTCACTTTCATATCTTTTAAATCCTATTTTCTTCATATATGAATCAAAACGTAAATTCCAGCATCTTGGTGCTTGTTTCAATCCGAATAGAGATCTCTTCAATCTGCAAACTTTATTTACATCTTCCCTTTTTACATTGTAACCATCTAGTATTTTCATATAAATTTCTTCCTCTAAAAATCCTTGCAGAAATGTAGTTTTTACATACATTTGTCGTAAAGACATTCCCTGATGACTGCTAACAAGGTTCTTATTGTTGTCATTCTCGCTACTGGTGCAAATGTCTCGGTGTAGTCCAAACCTTTTGTTTGTAAAAATCCTTTTACTACAAGACGAGCTTTGTACCGGTTGATTTTTCCATTAGTATTCGTTTTAATTCTGACAACCCACTTACTATTTAAAGCTGTTTTTCCTTCAGGTAAATTGCAAAGTTCCCAAGTATTATTTTCTTCTAAAGATAACAATTCTTTATTCACCGCCTTTTTTTAGTCTTCCGAATCAGCTATTTTACTGATATCGCTAAGTATGTTAAATTCAGAATCAGCATATAGAGCAAAATATGTCATGTATTCATTCATCCATACCGGAGGTCTTCGAATTCTGTTTACTCTTGGTTTCTCTCCTTCTTCCATTTCTTCTTCTATTCTTCCTTGTTCTGTAGGTATATTATCAGATATTTCAGGATCTTGTTTATTCATTGTATTATTTTTGGTTTCTTCACTTTGTATTAGTGTAACGATTTTTCCTTTTCAGACTTTTCGTCAAAAATAACATCTCTTGAGTAAAACATCTTCTTCTTTAGAAGATTCCAAATTCTGTATCCATTATTTGCAGGCCCGATTCTGTACTATCGGCCGCCCTCGTGCAGTAAAATTTTTGGCGCTCCTCAAATGCAGATGAAAGAGTAAATGAAATTGCGCTGCAAGAAGTTTTTTTCATTTACTTCAGCCAAAATTACTTATTATTAAAAATTACATTTTTAAAGGATGTGAAGCTTCTCGATTTTCTCTGTCATGCATAAAAATAATGTGCGCGTATGCTTGACACACGTGTAAATTTAAATTAAAAATAATACAACAGACTATTGTTATTTGTTGGGTTGTTAAACCTTAAATTATTGAAAAATAATTTTTATTATTTTTTTAATTTTATTTATTATTCATTGTGTGAAAAAATAAAAATATTTTTTAGCCGCCCCAAATTTTGGCCGCCCACGTGCAGGGGCACGCTCTGCACGTACGCCAGAATCGGCCCTGATTATTTGAATACCCTATAAAGATACCAACTTCAGACTTAGAGTCAAGCTTTTTTCGCAATTTTCATTTTTGCGTCTAAAATCATAGTCCTCGCTTTTTTATCAGAGTTCTATTTATGCGTTCTGCAATTGGATTCTTTTGTGGGGTAAAAGTGTTAGTATATTCTATACGAATACCCTTATATACACAAAAATGTTTAAAATCTGCTGATTTATATTCACCATCGTTGTCACATTTTAATCTTGATATCTTAGTACCAAATTGAGCAGATACCATTGCAACATATTTTTGAAAATAATTTAATAATTCGCTTTTATAACTCATTATAACAATTGTAAATCTAGAGAAATCGTCTGTAAATGTAGCAAAATACTTTTTATTATTCCAAGCGGTAGGTGTAATAGGACCACAAATATCACTGTGTATAAGCTCAAATATTCTTTTTGATCTCAAAGCTTTTGTATTATAAAAAGGTAAACGGCATTGTTTACCTTGAAGACATGATACACAAATATCTTTATTCTGACTAACTTATATAGGAATTCCTCTAACTGATTCTAATTTGCTTAACTGAATTAAAGACATCTCATTTAAATGACCTAAACGCCTGTGCCATAAATTATATGTATTATCTGCTACATTACAATTATTTGCTCTTTTCAGGTTAAGAGAAAAATTCAACAAATATAGACGTCCCTTTTTAAAACCATTTGCAACTTGTCTGTTTCCATTATAAATTTTAACCATTGAATTTTTAAATACAATTACTAAACCTTGCTCTTTTAAACATGTAACTGATAATAAATTGTTACTTAAACATGGAACATATAAAACATTTTTAACTTCAATTGGAATATTTAAATTATTTACATGGGACAATATGTTAATTGTACCAATATTAGTTGCATTAAGAACAATTCCGCTTTTAGCAACTGCATTTTTTTTTTCATTGCAAAGTTCATTTAAAGTAGAAAAATAATGTTTTGAATTTACCATATGATCCGAAGCACCACTGTCAATAAACCACTCAAATTCCAATTTTACTACCAAAGCATAAGTAGTATCTTCTTTAATTGCAATAAAGGATACGTTTGAACCTTCACTTTCCTTACTTGTACTACTGAGATTGGCAGATCTGTCGTATGAATTCTTCTTTAAATTGACTCTGCAATCAGTACGGCGATGGCCAACCTTTCCACAGCGGTAACATTTGTAACTGAATTGACTAGAATTAATTAGATTAAATTTATTAAATTTGTGTTTAAAATTAGATTTGTATTAAAGACAGCATCACCTTCAGTAAATTTCGGATCATCTTCGATACCTTTCCGTTTCCTTTCTTTACCTAAAAGTCTACTTTTTAATTTAGAAACTGTTAACTGTTCCGGCTCAATTGTTTCCAGAGCGGTTATTAATGCGTCCTAAGATTTAGGTAACGACAGCAAGAGTTTCTTCCTCTATTTTCGCTCCTACAGACTTTAATTCCCTAACCGTTTTATCAAATTCCAAAAGAAAATTTTCTTTTAGTTTCATTAGTAATAGTTTCTTTCTTAAGAACAGTTGCTTGGCGATTGACTTTCTATGAAAAACGGATTCCAACTTCTGCAGAATATCTTTAGGAGCATTTAAGTCTTTCGCATATTCTTAATGGCTGTCAGCGAGTCGATTAATTAGTATAGATTTTGCTTTTTTTGCTGTTTTATTACTAATTCAATATATTTCTTTCTACTTGCTTCTTCGATTACATCCTGAAGTGATGTAACCATTCCTTCAGCGTCCAAAATTTTCTAAACATTTTTGCAAGTGAATTCTTACAGGTCATGTTGATCCAAAATAACATCCAGCCTATATTTCCAATTACTATAGTTTGCTTCATCAAATAAATACAATTATTGAAATTCAACTTTACTCATTTTTATAACAAGAATTTTAAATATTATAATTACCAATATGGCCTGGGCCCATAACCTGTTAATATTGCAGATATATGTAAATAAAATAAGTAGAACAGTTTCACACTTTAATATGACAGTTCAAAATACAAAACAATAATAATTAAATTACATTTTCATAATCATTAATATACATAGATACATATGTACATGGGTAACTATTTAATTTGATTATTCAACATTAAATACATTTGTTTTTGTATAATATTAAGCTTATCCATACAACCCACATTTAAAGTTATTGCCATCCGCTCCATAATTATAACCATAAAGTATAAAGTTGCACGTACACAGAAAAATGATGATTAATTTTAATTGTCAATTTATAGATAGGTAAGTGTACATATGATAATCTAAGGCATTTAAAATGGAATGGAAGAAATTATGTTAAACATATTTGCTTGTGTATAATATTAGGCTTAACCATTCAACCTATATTTGCAGATATTGCCTACTACGCCATAATTATAAGCATAAAGTATAAAGTTGGTCTTAGACAGAAAAATGATGAATAATTTAGATTGTGATGTTATATATAGATTAGTATACATATGATATTGTAATGCATTTAAGATGGAATTAAAGATTTTATGTTAAATACACTTGTTTGTGTATAATGTCAAGCTTAACCATACAACCAATATATGAAGTTATTGTCAACCACTCTATAATTATAAGGATAAAATTAGTTGGGCTAATACAGAAAAATGATGAATAATTCGGATTGTCATTTAACGTGTAGGTTAGTATACATATGATATTGTAAGACATTTAAGACGGAATTGAAGATATTATGTTAAATACATTTGTTTGTGTGTAATTTCAAGCTTAACCATACAACCCATATTAGAAATTGTTGCCAACAATCTATAATTTTAAGCACAAAGTACAAAGTATAAAGTTGTACATAGACAGAAAAATGATAATTAATTTAGATTGTCATTTTATATATAGGTAAGTATATATATGATATTGTAAGGCAATTAAAATGGAATTGAAGAAATTATGTTAATAAATACATTTGTCTGTGTATAATATCAAGCTTAAGCATACAACCCATATTTGAAGTTATTGCCAACCACTCTATAATTATAAGCATAAAGTATAAAGTTGCACTTAGACAAAAAAATCATGATTAATTTAGATTGTCATTTTATATATAGGTAAGAATTCGTATGAGATTCCCATGCATTTAAAATGGAGGATGGATATTATGTTAAATACTATGTCAACACTTTATAATTATTAATATAAAGTATATAGGTAAGTATATATGATATTCTAAGCATTTAAGATGGAATTAAAGATATAAAGTTAAATACATTCATTTGTTTATATTATTAAGCCTAACCATACAACCCTTATTTGAAGTTTGTAACGCCAGCATCTACATAGCGCGAAGCCGACGTTGATAACTAGCTGTCCGGCTGGTTTCGGAACACATCGGGTCGCGTCGGGCCCCGATCCCACTACTAGCGCTGTCCCCCACTCCGTAGCTGCGGCTATATAAGCACGGACACTAGTCCGGCGAGCACCCTTTCCTTCCCATCCGCCTCCAGCCTAAGTACCTAACATACGGCGTACTGAGCCGTTCCTAAGCCGTATTGAGGCGTTCTTACCTGAACGATACTGAGCCATTCCCGCTATACGGCGTACTGAACCGTTCCTAAGCCGTACTGAAGCGTTCTTACCTGAACCGCACTGAGCCGTTCCTAAGCCGTACTGAGGCGTTCTTACCTGAACCGCACTGAGCCGTTCCCGCTATACGGCGTACTGAGCCGTTCCTAAGCCATACTGAGGCGTTCTTACCTGAACCACACTGAGCCGTTCCCGCTATACGGCGTACTGAGCCGTTCCTAAGCCGTATTGAGACGTTCTTACCTAAGGCGTACTCAGCCTTTCCCGCTATACGGCGTACTGAGCCGAACGTTCCCTCACTATCTACTGCACCGGCGATACCGCCTCGGCCCCGAGTCACCGCGTGGGAACCGTATCGCGTTCGTCAACACCCGAGTACAGCACGGCAAGGTGCGCCATTAGCTCTATCGCGAACGCATACTATTATATCTGGGACCGTAACCGCCGCCTCGCCGTATCACCGTGTCTGCTTTGTTACAGATGCCCCGGCCCAGAGAACTAGATTCGGTAGCCGCCAAGCACTAAGCGGCCATCCTCAGTTCTTTATACAGATTACAATAAATTGTATTTAATTTATTTTTAGAGAATATATATTTCTTTATATTTTTTGGGTAGAAACAGAAGTGTTTGCTTATTCCTCTAGTACAAGTCCGTCCTGACTCCCATCCTCGCTCCTGAACCCTGGTAACTACTGAGCACCCGACCGGCGGGGAATGAGAGACGTTACATGGCGCCCGAGCAAGGACCGTTAAAGTAAACACTTCTGTATTCTTTTCTAAATTTTTGGTCAGTTATTATTATATATTGAGTAATTTCTAAAATGCCGAACGAAAACCCAACATCGTGGATTTACCGATTATCCAAAGATGAGTTGATCGAGCAACTCACTGCTGTCCAGTTGGATCCCACGGGAACAGTAGACGAATTAAGAAAGCTTCTTTGTAGCTTTATCAAGGATAATCCCGACACACCTTTATTAGCGACTACCGATAAAGTACCGCCGAATCGAACCGATCAAGTGCGTGAACTTGAAAATACCGACAGAACCGATGTAAAATTAAATCCCGCGGCTTATGTTCCCACCACGACCGGGCTGATGAGTGCACCTCCGGCTGCTGCATGCATTCTTGATACGGTCCGCAAATGGAACTGCCAGTTCGACGGCAAGAATGTCCTGACATTCATCGAGCGCGTGAAAGAACTAAGAGCGGGCTACCATTTTTCTGATTCCCAGATGCTGACCGCGTTACCTAAATTTCTACGAGGCGAAACCCTGCTCTGGTACCGTAATAGCCGCGATAGCTGGACCGGATGGAAAGATTTTCTCCAAGACTTACGACTCTATTATCTCCCCACCGGATTACGGATTCAACTCGAAGATGCTGTCCGAGACCGAACTCAATGGGCAGATGAACCAGTCCGTCCATACGTCACAGCTCTCCGTACACTGATGCGCCGTCTCGGAGGAATGAACGAAAAAAGTCAGTTAGATCGCCTGTATCGGAATCTACGCCCCGAATACCAACTTTACATCCGTAGAGCCGAAATTTCCAGCATCTCCGACCTGGTTGCAAGGACAGATGAATACGAAGAAATCCGACGACAGCAAGCAGTTTTCCGACCACCACCCTCTGCTGCCCAGTTGCTTATGACGGAGACAGCGACCCGCGACCCCATGTTCCCATAACGTTATGCGGCGTAATCGTTAACGCGCTGGTAGACACTGGCTCAGTGGTGTCATATATCAGTGGCATAACCGCCGCGCGCTGTCAGAACAGGGGATACGTTCTGAACCACGAGGATACCAACGCACGGTTAGCTGACGGCACCGAGGTACAAATAACAGGACATATGACTCTACGGGTTGAGATCGCCGGCCAGAAGACACGCCACTCATTTCTTGTTATGGAGACCCTCGAATCCGCCGTTATACTCGGAGTCGACCTGCTGAGCCAGATAACTCTCGAATGCCGTATTGGAGCATAATTTCGTATTGTGACCGGCCCCTAACAATATGACTACGACATTATGTACCGTAAGGGAACGCTCAACCGAGTTGCGGACACCCTTTCACGGCAACCCGAACCGACCGCCGTAAGCGCCGCACGGCCGGCCGAACTTTGCAAGTGGTACGACCGAAAAATGGCCGCTGTTCAACAAAATGCAGCCGATAATCCTGAGTATTGTATCCGCAGCGGCAAACTTCACCGCCATATCCTGCACACATTAAACTTTTATGAGACGACACCGGACGAAGACTGGAAACTATGCATACTCACATACCAGCGACCCGAAATACTAAAAGAAGCACATGACGACCCGACGGCAGGACATCTCGGCATCGCTAAAACTATAACCCGCCTTGCGCCACATTATTACTGGCCGGGAATGTTCCAGGACGCCGCTAAATATGTACGCCACTGCTAAAGCTGTTTGTCCCATAAAGCATTGCAACAACAACCCGCGGGACGAATGTATGCAACGCCAGTCGAGCAACAATGGGAGACGGTCTCGTATGACTTAATTGGACCTTTACCGCGATCCAAACAAGGACATGTATGGCTCGCTGTGCTACAAGATAAATTTTCAAAATTTATTGAATTGCAACCGATACGTAAGGCAAGCGCTGGAGCGATATGCTACGCACTCCGAACCCGAATCCTGCTGCGATACGGCCGACCGAAGACCGTGATTAGTGATAACGGCAAGCAATTCCGAAGCAAAGAATTTGAGGACCTCCTTCGTAAAGCCGGCGTAACACACCGATTGACCCCACCGTATACACCCCAGTGCGACCTAGTCGAGTGGGCCAACAAAGTCATCAAAACGATGATATCCCAGTACATTACCAAGTCACACCGAACGTGGGATGAACTAGCATTCATAGTTTTAAAAAAATAAAAAAAATAATAGAATTTAAAGCAATTAATGAAAGGTTGGCATACATTAGAATAGAAGGATCACCTGCCAACATATCGATATTAAATGTGTATGCACCTACGGAGAATGCAACAAATGAAAGGAAAGAAGATTTTTATGAGAATTTGGAAGAGGAAATTGAAAAAATACCGAAGGAAGACCTAAGCATTATAATGGGCGACTTTAATGCACAGATAGGAAGAGATAACTACATACAAAAAGTCGCAGGTACACAAACAATACATGAAAGAACAAATGATAATGGGCAAAGGTTATGTGAATTAGCAATAAAGACTAACATGATAATAAGTAGCACGAAGTATAAACACCCCAAAAAACATAAAGTAACATGGACAGCACCAGACAATAAGACTCAAACACAAATAGACCACGTACTAGTAACGAAAAGGAGGCAATCTTCGATACTAAACGTAAGGACATACAGAGGAGCATGTGCCGACTCGGATCACTACATGGTAACAACAAAGATACGAAACAAAATTAAAACAAGTGATAGAAAAGATATAACGAGAATTAAATGAAACATAGAAAATATAAACAATGAAAGCTCGAGAGAGAAATACGAAGAGGAGGTAGAAAAAAACATAAAAAAGGAAGAACGTAAAATGGAAGATATAGAAAAAAAATGGTGCTGGATAAAAAGATGTATTAACGACGCTGCTCAAAAATGGATAGGACATGAAAATAAGAATGCAAAAAATTAAAAAGCCTGGTTTAATGAAGAAATTAAAATAATACTAGATGAAAAGAGAAACGCAAATAAAAAAGAGGACAAAGAGAAGTATGAGAAAAAAAGAAAGGAATGTAATAAAATTATTAGGAAAAACAAAAGAATATCAATAGAAAATACAATAAAAAATATTGAGAATGAAAGAGCAAACAGAAACACAAAAAGATTTTATAAGGAAATAAAAGAACAAACTAAGATATATAAGACCAAGACAAATGGGATAAAGGATAAAAATGGGCAACTAGCAGAATCTGAAGAACAATACAAAAAGGTATGGACAGATTATTTTGAGGAACTACTCACAGAAGAAGAACAGGAAATAAAAAGTGAATTACCAGAAGAAAATGAAAAACACATAACAGAACCAACTCTAGAGGAAGTAAAAGAAATTATAAAAAATAGTCGCAACGGTAAAACACCTGGAAGCGACAATATTAATATGGAATTATTAAAGTACGGAGGCGAAGCAATACAGAAACACATCCATGAACTTATAGTAAAAATATGGAGGGAGGAAGAAATGCCGAAAGAATGGGAAACAGGACAAGTTGTAACAATACATAAGAAAGGAAGCCAACAAATATGCGAAAACTACAGAGGAATCACGTTACTGAACACTACCTATAAAATAATGTCAACAATAATACAAAGAAGAATAACAAATGAATCAGAAAGAATTATCGTAAATTATTAATGTGGTTTTATGAAAGGAAAATCTACCACGGACGCAATATATATTATTAAACAGATAATGGAAAAAACACTTGAGTATAACATAAACACCGAGGTTCTGTTCATTGACTTCATGCAAGCCTTTGACTCAATTAAAAGACAGCAACTAATGAAAACTTTTAAAGAACTACAAATACCAAGCAAATTAAGAAGATTGATAGCAATGACTATGAAAACATCAAAAATACGAATTAAAACACAAAAAGGAGAAACGGAAGATATATTAACAAATAAAGGTGTAAAACAAGGTGATGCCACATTATTTAATTTAGCACTGGAATATGTTATGAGAAAAGTAAAGAAAGGAACCCTCAGAACAGGGGGAAGCCAAGTAATAGCATATGCAGACGACATAGTAATAATAACGAAAAACAGAAATGTAATGAGAAAAATGCTAGAGGAGATAGTAAAGGAAGGTAAGAAAATAGGACTAGATATCAACCAAAAAAAGACTAAAATAATGGTAATGGGAAAAGAAGTGCAAGACAAGACTATTAAAATAGGAGAATCAGAGTTTGAACAAGTAAACAAATTCAAATACTTAGGTGTAATGTTAACAAATAGAGGCGAAAGAGAAGAAGAAATAAAAGAAAAAATAGCTGCTACAAATAGGGCTTTCCAAGCCAACAAAAAATTACTACGAAACGGAATTTTAAGCAAGACAACAAAAATGAGAGTATATAGAACAATAATAAGACCAATAGCATTATACGCAGCCGAAACAATGACATTTACAGAGAAGGACGAAGAAAAATTAAGAATAATAGAAAGGAAAATAATAAGAACGATACTGGGACCTAAGAAGATATCCGATAATGAATACAGAGTAAGAATGAACCATGAGATTGACAAAGAATTAAAAGGAGAAGATATAATAAAAATAATCAAGAAACAAAGAGTAAAATGGCTAGGACACGTAAGCAGAGCTGACGAAAAAGAACCAAGAAAAGTAATCATGCAATGGAGCCCTGGAAGTAAGAAAAGAAGAGGAAGACCCAGATCAACATGGCTAGCAGAAGTAGAAGAAGATTTAAGAAGAGCGGGAATTAACAACTGGAAAAATAAAACAAGAGATAGGAAGAAATGGAACATCATAGCGAAGAATATTTAATAAATAACTGAAACGGAGTCCGATCCCCTCCAAAAAAGGATCTAGAAAGCTTAAGTAAAAGCGGTGCAACTCCACAACGGAGTGTTAAACCACTATATATACAACCCATATTTAAAATTATTGCCAACATTCTATAATTGTAAGCATAAAGTATAAAGTTGGACTTGGACAGAGAAATGAGGATTAATTTAGATTGTCATTTTTCATATAGGTTAATATACATATGATATTGTAAGTCATTTAAGATAGAATTGAAGGTAATATTTTAAATACATTTGTTTGTGTATAATATCAAGCTTAACTATGCCACTCATATTTGAAATTATTGCCAACCACTCTATAATTATAATTACAAAGCATAAAGTTGGACATAGACAGAAAAATGATGATTAATTTACATTGTCAATTTATATATAGGTAAGTATATATATTATGTTGTAAGGCATTTAAGATGGAATTGAAGATATAATGTTAAATGCATTCGTTTGTGTATAATATCAAGCTTAACAAAACAACCCATATATGAAATTATTGCCAACAATCTATAAAATACTATAAGAAAACCAATAGAAGCGGTAACAGACCTGTTAAAAAATGATCTAGGGGTAACGTGCAAAATTAAAGAGGCTATGAAAATTAAAGGAGCTAATGTACGTAGGGAAAAAATAATAGTCGAACTGGAAAACAAAGAAGCAAAAAAAGAAATTATGGAAAATAAAAACAAATTGAAAGGAAGAAGTATTTTCATCAATAACGATTGGACAAAGGAGGAAAGAAAAATGAAGTGTTAGAAATGTTAAAGTCTCCTATAACAGGATTATAATAGATAATGAGGAATACATATGGAGTGAAGAGTGTGGAAGTCTGGTGCTAAACAAGAACAAAGATAATAATGGAAATTGTCCAGTTACTTTGAGTAGGAGAAAGTGACAGGAAGAAAATAAAACAGTCTCATCGGTACGACTCGAAAACGGAAATAAGGTTAGGAATACAAGTTTAAAAGATTTCACAATAATAATGATGGCAACATGGAACGCGCAAGGAACAAATGCACCAGGTAAACTGAAAAATTTGCACGCTGTGTTTAAAAAATATGGCATAGATGCAGCGGTAATTCAAAAAATTTCAAGAAACAAAACAAAAAGGTAATGACATTTTCGAGCTAGAAGATTATAGTTTTTAATAGCGGGCATGAGACTAAATATTTTGGAACGTGTTTTATGATAAATAAAAAACTAAAAGATAAAATCATTGATTTTAAACCCATATCGGAAAGAATAAGTGTTCTGAGGATAAGAGGCTTATACAGAAAATTCAGTTTAATAAATGTCCATGCGCCAACAAACGATAAGGATGAAGAAGTGAAGGACGAATTTTATGAACAAGTAGAGCGAACAATAAACCAGATTCCTAGATATGATGTGAAAATAATAAGAGGACAATTTTTGGTGGGAAAAAAGAGGGAGACCGGGTAATGAGGAGAACGAATTTAGAAGTAATGTCTCTTTTCGGGGATAGTAACATAGTGGGGATAAGTAAATCGTTAAGACTAAAGTGGTTCGGACACATAAATTGAATGACGGAAAGTATAATTATAAAAGTTGTTTCCAACAGTGAACTAAGTGCGCGAAGAAGAAGAGGGCGGCCGAAAAAGAAATGGTTTAGTGCAGTACTAGAAGACGTAAATCAGTTGGGTATCAGGGACTGAAAACAAAAAGTGTATGATAGAGCACACTGGAGAATAGTGTGCTTCCAAGCCAAGGGTCTATAGGCCTGTAGTGCTCTTATATTATTATTATGTAAAATATATTTGTTTGTGTATAATATCAAGCTTAACCATATCACTAATATTTGAAGTCTGTGCCAACCACTATAATTATAAGCATAAATTTTAAAGTTGTTCTAATACAGAAAAAAGATGATTAATTAATATATTATTAAGCCTAACCATACAACCCATATTTACAATTATTGCCAACCACATTATAATTATAAGCATAAAGTATAAAGTTGGTCTTAGACAGAAAAATGATGTATAACTTTGATTGTCATTTTATATATAGGTATGTATACTTATGATATTCTAAGGCATTTAAGATGAAATTGAAGATATTATGTTAAATATATTAGTTTGTGTATAATATCAAGCTTAACCATACAACCCATATTTGAAGTTATTGCCAACCACTCTATAATTATAAGTATAAAGTATAAAGTTGCACTTAGACAGAAAAATAATGAATAATTTAGATTATTTGTATATATAGGTAAGTATACATATGATATTATAAGGCATTTAAGATGAAATTGTACATATTATGTTAAATACATTTATTTGTGAATATTATCAAGCTTAACCATACAACCCATATTTAAAATTATTGCCAACTACACTATAATAATAAGCATAAAGTATAAAGTTGGACTTAGACAGAAAAACGATGAATTATTTAGATTGTCATTTTATATATATGTAAGTATACTGTTACTTTCAAATTCTGCTAGGGTTATGTTTTGTTAAGTTAGGGTTGATTCTAGGTCATCTTCATTCATATCCATTTAATTATTTGTTATTTATGCCTCTCAAGCCCTCTCCACGTGGATTTTTTTTCAATTTCCGAGTTTTGTCTAATTGTTTACCGACAGGTAAATTCAGTGAGAGAGTGAGTGGAAGAGTGTGGAGATTAACGACAGCAAGTGATAGAGTTTGCGGTTTTTGGTCGGATCGGGTGCGGATTCTAATAATTAAGCCTTACGGCATTTTTTTACACTATTGCTTGCTTAATATAGTTGATCAAAGTGCCAGTGTGCCGTTTTTTACGAGTTTTGAGTTTTGTGCCGAACTAACTTTATCGTGGTTGCGCCGTTATCTTTTGGTCGCAACTGCATTCAACCACATCCTCCACCAGGTTCCACGCAAACCATTGTGGAAACCCTCTTAATCACGCCAGCATCAGCCGCCGACCTCGCAGATCTTCCTATCGCCACCGCTGGAACAACGCCCACAGGACCGCACTTGCCCCTCATGCAAGTACACTCTCAATATTATATTTTTATTTGCGCGTGGCCACACTCAAAGCGTCGCCCTATAATCACCATCATCTTCATTCTATGTTATAGGTATCATGTTTTGGAGATGCAATATAAATTCAAGGTGCTCAGAATTTTCGAATTTCATTGTAAGAACGTAGATTCCTCCAATCCGTTTCAGGACGACATAAAGGTGTCTCTGTCCATGCGTCGTTCTTTTGACAGAGAGGCGCCCAAGGTATGTATGAAAACACTTATTGTAACTTATAAAGTTTTATTGAGCAAATTACGTTTACTCCGGCCCTGTCACTCTAAGCCTAGCCGAGAGCCCGAGCAGTGCGCTGAACACCGCTACTTCGTAGCAAACTTTTGGCTCCCGCAATGGGGGGCCCTGCGTTGTAGTTTGTTAGTACCAGTTTCCAGTATTTTAATTAAAATTAATTTTTCTTACTTCTTGTTAAAGTTTTATTTTTGCTATCAGCTGTTTAAAAACTAAGAACATTCGTATCCTTTTTCCAACATAATTGCGTCTCTTTAAAATTATTAAATCATATCAGTGTTTCGCTGCGTTATTCTCATATAGTTTTAGGATTCTTTATATTATTATATTAGTAGTTATAGTATATAGATTTCAAAATGGAGCCTGTCAGATTAATAAGAGAACAGTTAGAGTACGGATTTAAAATTAGAAACATCCGGTAATGTAGCCATTTCGGAAAGTGATATTCTTGATGTTGAATCTGAAATTACTACCTGTAACCAAAAAACTATTGAACTAGAAGCTTTTGAGGCAAATTTTTCTAAATCTGTAGGTGACAATGATTATAAGCGAATCGAAACAAAACTACAAAATTTATTAGGACGTGTTAGCAGAATTACTACTGACGATGAACATTCATTAGGAGTAAAATCGCATTTAATAACCCAATTATATCATTTCGAAGATCCCATGGATAATAAAACTATAAACTCTGCTGTTTCAATAAATGTAAACATTGATCAGATACCGACTAAAGTCACAAGATAATCAGTTCCGGTACATAAGTGGGGATTGTCATTTAGCGGAGACGGAAAGGGGCTTAGTGTCATAGCGTTTTTAGAACGTATAAAGGAGTATAGAATCTCGCGTAATATTTTGCATTCAGAATTATTTGATTCCTTTAATGATTTACGTACCGGAAGCGCGTTGATATGGTACCGTTAAATTAGATCTAAATTGAAAAATTGGGTTCACCTAGTTTCTTTATTAAAGACAGAATATCAGCCATTTGGTTATCAACAAGAATTAATGAGAGAGATTTGTGGTAGAATTCAGGGACCGACTGAGAGTATTGGGAATTATATTCCGTGTATGTTAAATCTTTTCAATAGGCTGCCGACGCCAATCAGCGAAGATGAAAAACATAGTGAGCTACGGCCAAATATCGCACCGTATTTTATTTACGGAATAGGCACTAATGTCATTAAAACAGTAGATGATCTACCTAATGTCTGTAAGCAGTTAGATTATAATAAACGAATGGCTGAAAATTTTAATGCTTCACCACTGTCTAATAACCGCAAACTGCTTGAACCTGACTTAGCAATGCCAATACCCGAAAATAAACAGCGATTTCGTTTAAATTCACCTCAAGTGGCATCAGTCTCGCAAACAAACCAAAAATGTTGGAATTACCATAATACAAATCATGTGTATCGTAATTGCAGTCAACCCCTTGCACAAAAATTTTGCTACGGCTGTGGGCAGGCAAATAAAATTAAATCTATTTGCTTAAAATGCAGTTCGGGAAACGTGTAATCGAGCTCGCTTTAAGCCGACACGCGTCTCGGGAAGTACCACCGTCGGTGTCTCAGACTAATGAAAGGAAGGACTGACTAATGGTTGTTAAATTTTTTTTCTCGCAAATTAATGTAAATTATCTTTTATGAAAATGTGGAAAGGACGAAAGTCCCTTTTTATCAGTTTCAGTTTATGGGATATCTATTACCGGTTTATTGGACTCTGGATCTACGAGAACGCTAATTAGTGTTAAATTTTGGGAAAATTTAAAATCTTTAAATGTTAAATTACACCGAAAAAAATACGGAGTTAGATTTAACTCCTTTTTAACTACACTCCGTAGTTCCCTCGCGACCATCCGTTTTCGGAGTTAAAATAAGTAGTAACTTCAACGGAGTTAAATTTTAACTAATAAAAAAGTGAAACATGGATATAAGAACATACATAAAAAGATAAATAAATCATTTTATTAGTCACTATAAAGTATAGAAATATCTCATATTATGAAGAAATAACACCATTTTGCGTATTCATTGAACTATTCGTTTGATGTTATTTTACTAATTTACGTGGTAATTTCGGTTATTTTTTAATTAATTTAACCTCTTATTTGGTGTTTTTTAACAGATTTATGTATTAATTTAACAGCTTATTCAGTGTTATTGAACTGATTTTTGTATTAATTGAACTACTTATTTGGTGTTATTTAACTGATTTATTTATTAATTTAACTACTTATTTGGAGTTATTTAACTGACTTAATTACTTATTTGGTGTTATTTATGTGATTTTTGTATTAATTTAACTACTTGTTTGGAGTTATTTAACTGATTTTTGTATAAACTTAACTGGTAATTTAACTTATTTATGTATTAATTTAACTGCTTATTTGGAGTTATTGAACTATCGAAAGTAGTTTATTATCACATAATAAATAAAATATAGTTCGTTTATTTTGTTAAATACATACATTTTAGTAGTTAAAGACATACAAACAAAGAAATACTTACCTACACTTTTTTTTCGTAAATAACCAGTCCTATATTTATCTACACTGAAACAATATTGGTAAATATAAATAAATAAGAACTGTAATACCACAAATATGCTTTATTAAGTACGTACATAATACTCGTAAAATAAGTAAAAATAACATAGTTCTTCTGTTCTACATACATACATTCTTTTCATATAAAAAAGTAAACATATTTTTATAATACTATTTCGTAATTAAGTACAATAAACTGACTTATTTCGTCTCCATAAACATTATGACTTTCGAATGGTTGTTTATGAGTCAAATCATTCAATTTTACTACCATTTTTAAATAATCCTCAGAAATTTTAAAAGCTTCAAAATTTTCACTATATTCTAGAGTTCTCCATTTTTCACAAAGAAAATAAACATCATTTTCAAGAAAAAAGATATATTTTATTAAACAAAAAACTGGAAAACTCGTTCGATCATTAATGGCATTAAGTAAAAAGAATTTTTTTCTGTACATAAAACTACATTTCACCCATTTAGTAAAAATAATTGAATTTGAATTTATATTACCAAACCAGTTTTCAACATAATTAATAATAGTTTCAGGAACTTTTTCAACTGGCCCAGAAGATAAAGTACACCCAACGACTTTATCTTTCCACACGTTATACCATTGTAATTGATGTCGATAACTTAGTGTTTTACAAATATTTTTGTAGCAATTATTGTTAGCAGCAATTTTTTTAAAAAATGCATGTTTTCCTTCAAACCGCATTGACCATAAATGTATCAAAGGGCCCATCATCGACATTATTCGTGGATAATGCAGCATTAAGTGATGTTTGAGAGTTAAATGAGTACCATATTGGTCAAGAAAACTGTCATGATGCTCTTGAATTAAATATTTTAATTGAATTATCATTCCTTGTGAAATAACTGGAGCAAAAATAATTTTAATAAATTTTATTAGTAATATAATTACATTATATTTTTCTTCATGAATTTTTGATAATTCGCCCAAAATTAATGGCAAATAACGAATTAAACATTGTGCCTGTGCAGCTCTTTGATTTATTAAATTTCCTGGTTTCTCCAGTACTATTGGACTGGGTTTGTTAGACTGATCCAACCATAATTAAAAGTTGCGATACGTTTGTTTAATATATCTATATTAATTTTTTTTTCACATGACAGAAAATATTTCAAAAAAATACTTGATTTCTAACTGTGCTACTCCCTCAAGAATATCGTGCATGATATCAACTGTAAAACTTTCGCATAATTTAAAATATTTTACATCATTCAATATACTCCGAATTTTAATACCGTATACATTGCTATTATTGTTTATTTGACTGCAATGTAATTCGTAATTTTCGTTAGTTCTTAATTTAGAAACACTTTCCTTAGTAGAATACTAAGCTTATTCTTTTGATAACAAACAAATTCTGCAATAATATTAAGCAGAAAATGATTCTACCATACCATATAACATGTTGCCTTCTAAATTGTCATGACACAGGGCAATTATAGATCCATAATATTTATTATTTGCAATAGTAATATCATTCTCTTCTAGTTGTTGAATGTCTCTCAAAATTGGTTCCAAAATATAATTAAATCCAACAGTTTTTAAGTCATGCGAATAAAACAATGCAATTAAATGTATATTTTCTAATGAAGAATTTAAGTAAGGTGACAAATTTCGCAGAGTGAAATAAATTGCTCCAATTTTATGAATACCAGTTTTGGTTCCCAGTGGATTCACCGTCTCAAATTCATCAAAGTAGATTTGGATTTGCAATGCTGTATGATCATTTTTGTATAATTTATTATTTTTATAATAAGAACCGTCGGATAAATTTCGTAAATAAAAGTCAGATTTTTTACGATTATTCTCACATAACAAAGCATTTTTAAACGAATTATTTTTTATTAAAAATTTTAGAGTTTGTATAATCGGGATGTACATAAATGTTGTGGGCACTATTAATTCTTTGAAGCAGTTACACTTCGAATCCCATTTCATTTCTGTTCGAAAACCTATGGTTAATTCAATAGGATTTACTATATTTTCTTTGAAATATTTGGAACGTTTGTATTCGGTATTACTATCATCAAATAAATTTTTAATATTTGTTAAATGAGAATCAACATCTTTAGAAATAGGTAAGCTACTATTTTTTAATTTATTTACTACACTAATTGCTAATGAAGATGCAAGGCTTGTAGTAGAATCAATAATTGATTGAACTATTTTGGCAGATAAGTTTAATTGAACTATATCTAACACAAAATCACTTTTTATATTCGATAAAAGTACATTTTCATCTATTTCATTATCGGTAATAAAATTAGTATAGTGCTGGACAACATAATTGAGAATTGGATTACATCACCCCCTACTAGCATACCGTAAACATGGGATTATCCCCAAATTTATGGTACAGAAATGCAGGGACTGATTTCAAATTTTTAAATAGGTATATATAATACAGGTAAAAATGTTTGGTTTATACGTACTAAAACAAACAAATTTTTATTTTATTTATGTAAAAACTAATCCAGCCTAATGGGGAATGGTTAATTTTCTTTCCATTTTTGATCCTCATCACAGTTATAAGAATATGAAATTTTTATTAATACCGCCCCTACATATTTTCGACTCATCACCCGTTGTGAGGGTTAGCCGCATCCATTACCAAGCTTAAGGGATTAACCAAATATCTTGTCCTGTACTATAATATCTGATCCACAATTTTCATTTACTATCTTATTATTATTCTGATTTAATTCTTTTACAGAAACGGATACATTTGGTACTACTGAATTTAAAGGAGAAGCTGACACATTTTTCAATACGGTTTGAGAAGAATCTAGTTTTTGTGAACATTTATACAAGTGTCGTCTAAAACCACTAAATGAGTGAAATGATTTTAAACAGCCATTATAATTTCAAATTAATACTAGATCATTTGACTCTGTAAACGCATGAACCATTCTTAAATGTTTTAGTAAATAAATTACACGAAGAAATTTATTTTTGCATTTGAAACAAACAAACATTTTGTTATTAAAAGATTTATAAATGTTATATTTTATATTGAATTAAAACTATTAATTAACTTGATACAAAATTATTAGTTAAGAGCATTTAGAATTTTAGATTTAATTTCACGTTCACGTGGAGTTAGGGAAGGAACCCCTTCTTGATTTTTAATGCCTATAACTTCAGTCTCTAGGAAAGACCAGAATGATTTCAAATGTATATCATACCTAGTACGGAAAACAAAATAGCTCTGGAAGAGTTCATCGAACGCAGCTAACGACGACTTTGATTTACATTTCAACAAGTGATCGTCAATCACAACGTAATAATCAGAAATGGCCTCTTTATTGGGGCCAACAGCTACCAAAAATGGTTGGGTAGTTTTTCTATTTTTTATACATTCTTCCACTGGAAGTACAATCTAAGTTAACAGAAGAAGTGTAATAATAACTATTAATATCAATGCATTTGTTGAAAAGTTTACTTACAGGATGATGGACAATGAACTTGTTAATAGCGGCGGATGTTGATTCTTTTTTTACTCCTCCTCGACCCCTAGCTGTGGGTGGTAGTAAATATAATAAAGCTATCAGAGTGTTTGTATGTACATCCCAATCTTTAATTAAAACAATATTAGTATCAGTACAAATATTAGAAATATTTTAGCTAATTTACCTGACGGTGGGTCTTTCGATATTTCAGAAGAATATATTTTTACAATTTTGTTTTCTATGTTAGGTAGTTGTGTTTCTATACTACTCGCTTTTGGACACATAAGATAAAAATCTTGTGATATCTACGAAAAAAATGATTAGAGATAATAAATACACTAATAAATTTTTTGTGCACTATAATACACATGGGGATCTCGAGAACGGTAAGAGATATGAGGTCGGTTAAATTATACCAAGCTTGCCGCATTAAGGGACAAATTTAATTATGCTTTTGTTTTTCTAAAAAAATACATAGGTTACTAGATATCAACGAATATGTAGATGTTATAGTTTTTAATTTTTTGCTCATAACTTCCAAAATTAAACAATTAACTGATTTTAGTGTGCACCTACTTCAATCACTTTTTTATAATAAATTTACGGCGGTTCTCAAATTTTTTTATCGCTTGCCGTTTTCAAGTTATCGGTGTCAACTTTAATTTTTCGAGATCTCCATGCTAAACAAGTTATCTGGGACATCCTGTATATTATTAAACACTAACAAGTCCTGGAGTGTCATTGAATCTGGGATATATATCTAATATAGTATTTATTGATTTTCTATGTTGAAACGTTGCTAGCATATGCTCAAATATATCATTCTTTTGGGTTTTAATACAAGCATTTTTTAAAAAATTGATCGAATCTTGATAATTTTCTTCACTTTTGCTATTCTCTGGGCTAATATTTGATTCTTCAAGTAATTCTTTAGTTTTTTTTGTTTGGTTTGTTGCTCCTCTATTTATTGTTCGCAGTCTTGTTTCTATAAACCCAGATCTAGATTCTGGATCGTAGAATAATTCCTACAAAAATTAAAAATACACACAATAATAATAATAATAAAACGGACCTAATACTAGAAAAATTTAAATATCACAGTGCTGCTGCTTATGTTTCGTGTACATCCGGCTGTTAGTGATTTTATTTACATAACGCGAAACATTCCCTATAACTTAAGATAACTCCTTAAAATTAAAAGAAGACATAAGATTTCCAAGCAATAAAATAGTATTTTTACATTTTATGGTTAGAGTATAGTATATAGTAATTTCTACAGCATAACTATTTGGGATAACTTTAATTTAAAAAAATGTATTGATAAAAGTATTCTACACCAATAGATTTGAATTTAATCAAATTAAATGCTTTTAAGAAAAAAAAATATTTCTATATTTTTTGGAGGATATCAACAATTTTAGTAGGTATCTTGTGAAACTTACATATCCTGTTCCTCCTACGTCTTTGTAGCTTTCAAAAATATTAACTATTGCTTTTGCATAGTTTAATTTAACATCCTTTCTAGGATATTTACCATGCTTTTCTGTCATAATTGCTACGGTTAAATTAGTTAATTTTTTTCTAGTTCCAGTACTTAACTGTTTTGTTTCATTATATTCTCTTAAAATATTTCTCCCATCAGCACTGCCTTTTAAACAGCGTTCAAATTCCTTTAAAAAATATTTCAGTATTATTTTTTTTTCATTGAAAATTTGATACCTTATAGTTCCATGAAGAAATTTGCGGTAGTAAAGACGCAGACGGCGGGTTTGTTTCTAGTTCCGATAAAAAACTACAGGTACTTAGTTTAGAACTTATGGTGGGAGTTGATCAACGTATTTCGGACGGTGAATTTAGAAAATCTTCATTTTTTAACTTTATTTCAACTTTTACACCCTTCGGGCTAAACCATATAAAATCCAAGAGGACGTCATTATTTATTTGGTACCGGTGTTCGTCAAAATACTCTATTATTCCCTCCTCTGGGATATCGAAGTATTGGCGAACTGTACAAAATATTAATCGAATTAATTGTAAAAGAAAAAAAAAGAAAAATTCGGCTGTAAAATATTTTTTTTTTAATTTTAACTGCTTGTCAAAGTAGTGCAAATCTTTTTATACTCTTATGTCCTGTCCTATTTACTATTTTAAACGAACAAGAATACCAACAAAATTAGTGCTATGGTGGCATTAATAAAATATAAAGAGTGATCAATCGCAAGTGAGAGTCACGTGATCGGAAATTTTCTTTAAAGACGTCACAACTATTCTAGAAAAAAAAGTAAACGCACGGAATCAGGATGGTGACAACAAATAAAGAACATAAGGTACATTTGAAGCATTGACAGAATAAAAAATAATAACAATACACGCCTATAAACACATATGCTAATACTTATTTCGGCTGAAAAAAATTTACAACTGCAGATTACAAGACCATCACTTTAATTATTTAATTAATCACACCTATAAGCTATCAAGACCTCAATTTACAAGTAGACCTAGAACAAATAGCTACGATGAAAGACCAATAAGAAATAATTTATCAAAACAATCATAGCAACCAAACATAAATAAAGTAACAGGAAACCTGGTAACGAAAATGGCTAATACAAAGGAATTAGAAAATAAGTACAATGAAATGGCACCAACACACACACCCGCAATTCCAAGTCAAAGAAAGAAAATAAATAGAAAGAAAGGTAAAAAAACAAAAAATAATAATAATAATTAGAATTAGTACCTGGAATGTCAGAACTATGCTACAACCAGGAAAAACGCAAGAAATAGCTGCAGAAATGCTGAGGTATAAAATAAATATTGCTGCAATACAAGAAACTAGATGGAGTGGAGCAGGAGAAATTGTAAAAGACAATTATATTGTAAAATATTCAGGGGATATAAAACAAGGTCAGTACGGAGTGGCATTTATTATTTTAAATGAATTGAAAAACAATATAATAGATTTTAAACCAATAAACGAAAGAATGGCCTACTGTAGAATAGATACGACACCTTTCAAAATATCAATCTTAAATATATATGCTCCAACAGAGAATGCGAAACCGGAAGAAAAAGAAACGTTCTATGAAGTGTTAGAAGAAGAAATTGAAAAAATGCCAAAAGAAGATACAATAATTGTATTAGGAAACTTTAATGCCCAAATAGGGAAGGAAGACTATATACAGCAAGTAGCAGGAAGACACACAATACATGACAATACAAATGATAACGGACAAAGACTATGCAGACTAGCAACAAGAACAAATCTGATAATAAGCAGCACAAAATTTAAACACCGGAGAGAACATAAAATAACATGGATATCACCAGATCAACAAACGCAGACACAAATAGACCATATACTTATAACAAGAAGAAAACAATCATCAGTAACGGATATAAGAACCTACAGAGGAGCATGCGTAGATTCGGACCACTTTATGGTAGCAGCAACCCTAAGACAAAAAGTGAAAAGAACCTCAAAAAATAGTAGTAAAAGAATAAAATGGAATACAGAAAATCTGAATAATGAAAGTATAAGAGAGAAATATATACAAGAACTAGATAAAAATCTAAAAGAAGTAATAAATTATGAAGATAGAAACAAAATGGAATAATATAAAGACATGCATACAGGAAGCAAGTCAAAAATGGGTAGGAAAAGAAAAACAAGAAAAAAGAAAATACTGGTATAATGACGAATGTAAGAAAATGGCAGATAAAAAGAAAAATGCAAGAACAAAATGGCTACAAACAAAAAAAATGAAGACAAACATCTAAATGAAAAAATAAGAAACGAATGCAACAAAACTATAAGAAAAAACAAGAAAGAATGGACAGAGAATCAGATTAAAGAAATAGAAGAAGAAAGGCAGAAAAGAAATACAAAAAGATTTTACAAACAAATTCAAGCACAAAATAAAACACAGAAAATCAAAGTATATGGCATAAAAAATATAAATGGTAGAATAGCAGAAAACGAACAAGAATACAAACAAATTTGGATTAACCACTTTAAAGATTTATTAACAGATACACAAGATGAAAATGAATTTGAAACCCAAGACAATGAACAAGATAGAATAGTAGAAGAGCCAACGCTAAAAGAAGTACAAGAAATAATAAAAAAATGTCACAATGGAAAAACACCAGGTAAAGATGGAATTAATATTGAATTAATAAAATATGGAGGGGTAGTCTTGCAACAACAAATATACGACCTCATAAAGAAAATAAGGAGAGATGAAAAGATGCCAAAAGAATGGGAATCTGGACAAATAGTGACAATTCATAAAAAAGGTGACCAGCAAGTATGTAAAAACTACAGAGGTATTACTATGTTGAATACGGTATATAAAATACTATCCACATTAATAAAAAGGAGATTAGTAAATGCAGAAAATAACATAATTGGACAATATCAATGTGGATTCAGTAAAGGCGGATCAACAACAGACGCCATACATACAGTCAAACAAATAATTGAAAAATCAGTAGAATACAATCTGAATATAGAAATGCTATTCATTGATTTCCAGCAAGCCTTTGACTCCATTAAAAGAAAAAAGCTTATGACAGCACTTGAGGAGCTAAATATACCAGCAAAATTAAGAAGACTAATCTCGATGACAATGAGTAAAAATAAAATAAGCATTATAATACAAAAAGGGGAGACAGAAGAGATCAAGATAAATAAAGGGGTCAGACAAGGAGATGCGCTGTCGGCAACATTGTTCAACCTAGCTTTAGAATATGTACTTAGAAAAATAAATAAAGGAACGCTTAGAACACGAGAAGGACAAATAATAACATATGCCGACGACATTGTTATTGCAACGAAGAACAGGAATATAATGATAGAAATGCTGCAAGAAATAATGATCGAAGGAGATAAGATAGGATTAAAAATCAACGAAGCAAAAATCAAAATAATGCTGCTAGGAAAGAATGCTGAAAACAAAGGAATAAAAATCGGAGAACACACATTTGAACAAGTAGATACGTTTAAATATCTAGGAATTATGTTATCAAGTAAAGGAGAAAGAGAAACAGAAATTAAGGAAAAGATTATAGCAACAAGTAGAGCTTTTTACGCAAATAAAAAAATATTAAAAAGCAAACTATTAACAAAAAATACCAAAATCAGAATATACAAATCAATAATAAGACCAATAACATTATACGCAGCTGAAACAATCACAATGACAAAAAAAGAAGAAGAAGATCTAAAAATAATGGAACGCAAAATAATACGAACAATTCTAGGACCAATCAAGGTATCAGAAAATGAATACAGAATAAGAATGAACCATGAAATAGAACAAGAATTAGAAGGAGAAAATATAGTGAAAAAAATTAAACAACAAAGAATGAGATGGCTTGGCCATGTATGGAGAGCAGAAGAAAGGGATACAATAAGATCAATAGACGAGTGGAGCCCAGGCGGAAGAAGAAGACGAGGCAGGCCCAGGTCAACATGGCTGAGAGAAGTGGAAGAAGATCTGAAAGCAGCTGGAATTAGCAACTGGAAGAATAAAACAAGAGATAGGGATTTGTGGAGGAATATTATAAAGAACATCTAAGAAACAGGAACGGAGATTGATCCACTCCAATAAAATTGGATCTAGAAAGATTCGAAGGAAGCGGCGCAACCCCATGGGGGTGTTAAGCCACTATATATATATATATATATATATATATATATATATATATATATATATATATATATATATAAGCTATCAAGAAAAGCACGGAACTCAGCTAAACATAACATGCAAGCAAATAGTACAACTGATACTAACTACAGCAATGATTTATATTTGTATAAGTAGGTATACATATATGTATGTGCTTACCAGTTGTTTCTACGGTATCAATACTTATATCAATTCCAGATAATTTTACCCAATATTTTCGGTTGCCATATTTCATTCTTACAAACAATATATTTTGAATAGGATCCATAGGGGTGTAACTATTATGAATGCACAAAAAATAATAATAAAAATGAGGTTATGTGCCCCAAAACATCCACCTTACACCAGAACAACTGAACTGAGATACAGAGAACAGTACAGGAGAAGGGGAACCACCCATGAAACACCACCCTATTTACACTAGTTCTAACTGGATTATTCAACAACTTAAATTAGGAATTGTACTCTGTTTTGAGATATTTAACAAAAAAAAATGAAAATTTCAATTTAACTATTATTTCATTTAGATGATCCATCGCCATATAAGAGAAAATTAACTACTCTTTAAAACGACTTAAATATATAACGAAGTAAAGCGTGTTATACATACTTCATATATGTATTAACCACATATCGCGACTGCAAATCAGAACTAAACTTCGCCATACTGAAGAAAATGAGTTAGTGTTAATAGCTTCATTTTAAACATGAATGTTAAAGCTTAAGCTTTGTTGATTGTTGTGGTAATATACCTACTCTCCTTAACAACATCGTCCATACGAAATTTTACGAAAACTTATGTGACATGTTATACAATTTTTGCTTTTAAAATATGAGAGGTAATTTGTATATATTGTTTAGTTAAAAAAATCGTACGTGTAATGGTAGAAAAGTAAAAAATACGAGGCTTGCACATGTTCTTGAGTTAAAAAAAATTCTACGTACATATAGATTAAAAAGTAAAAAATAAGAGGTAATTTTCACAATTTGTTTAGTTAAGAAAAAAATAACTACATACAGAGTTAAATATGTAAAAAATAAAGAGGGGGTTTGCATATTTAGTTTAGTTAAAAAGAAAATTACTACATGCAGAGTTAAATAAGAAATCATAAGAGGTAGTTTTTACATTTTGGTTAGTTATAAAAAAATATCCTCCGTATAGAGTTAAATAAATAAATAATAAGAGGTAGTTTTCAAATTTTATTTAGTTATAAAAAAAAATCCTACGTGCAGAGTTAAATAAGTGGAAGATTTCTCTTATTATTTGTTAGATTGCTTTAACTACATAAATTATCGTAATTTTCATCCGAAAAATTTACTAATTTTCTACATAATTAGTTAAAACTAACTGCATTTTTATGAAAATTTACTCCAAAATCTTTCACTCCGTAATACTTTTTTCAGTGTACGGCTACATGGGCGCCCATAGAATATTTTTCAAGGGGGAGGGGGGCAAAATCCAAAAAAATTGACTTATTTTTATAAAATAGATATATATTCTAATGCCCAGTTGTGCAAACAAGTATTAAATTTTAAGCAACACCAACAAAAAAAATTACTTAATCGAAATTTTGACAGCAATTTTGAATTGTTCATTTGACTATTTAAGAGAAACTTAAATAGTATAGAGATAAACAGAAAACATATGTATTAGTAAAAAAAGTAGAATTGCTCAAAAGTAAAGCATAAAGTAAAAATTATTCCTTATATTTTGGATTGGTTTGTAAAGGTAATTGTTAATTCTTCCATTTTTCGAAAATTCTTCGAAAAAATATTTAAGAACCTCGATAAAATTAAGTTTATTGTAGTTAATTGTCTTGCTTCTACTTTCTAAGGACAGATGAAGTAATAACTAAGCACAAATAATAATGAGATCATTTGTTCCACAGATAAAAAATATAAGACCTAAAAACAGCAAACATTAATAAATATCTCACAGAACATAACGATGGTGAAATAATTACGTAATCTGTAGTCTTTTTAAAATTTGCAAAAAGTCAAGGGAGGGCAAATGCCCCCTCTTGCCCCCCCTTATGGGCGCCCATGTACGGCAATCAAGCGTGAAATCTGTAACTGTTGCAAATGGGGGTAGATTTCGGGTAATAGGATCAGGTAATAGGATCCGTAGATTTACCTTTTGTTTTGGAGAACCGTGTTATTTCAACTCTAGTAATCTCACATTTAAATTGTGATTTATTTTTTGGTATAGACTTCTGGAGACATATGGATATAATTGCCAATTTCAAAATTAATTCGTGGAATTTCTCTTCGGAAAGTCAAGCGGCGACACTTGATACCGGTGAGACTGAGATATTAACTTCTCAAGAGCGCGAAGATTTATATAATCTAACTTTGAATTATTTTTCAAAAATGGATAACGGTTTAGGATGTGCTCGCGGAGTGGAACATATGATCGATACCGGTAATGCCACACCCATTAAACAGAGATATTATCAGGTTTCTGCAGGAGAAAATAAACTCAGAACTAGACAAAATGTTGAAACTGGTTGTCGTGGAACCGTCACAAAGCTCTTGGTTTTTGCTGGTCGTCATGGTTAAGAAATCAAACGGAAAACAGCGCTTTTGCGTCGACTTCCGTCAAATAAATAAAGTTACTAACCGTGACGCGTATCCCCTTCCCTACGTTAGTATGATTCTTGACAGATGACGCAGTGCAAAATATCTTTCATCGCTTAATTTAAAGAGCGCGTACTGGCAAATACCTCTTGCAAAAAGCAGCCGTGAGAAAACTGCCTTTACAGTTCCAGGTCGTAACCTTTTCCAATTTACCCGTTTACCGTTTGGCCTGTCTAATGCTTCTGCCACGTAGCAGCGTTTTATCAACTATGTCTTAGGACCTGAACTGGAACCATACGCCTTTGTCTACCTTGACGACATCATCATTGCAACCCCTGATTTTGACACACATTTAAAATTTTTATGAAAAACTCTTGATCGATTAATAAATGCAGGATAAACGTTAAACCATAAAAAATGCGACTTTGTTCGCCCTACTCTAAAATACCTTGGTTACGTTATCGATCGTAATGGTTTAAAAGTTGATCCGGACAAAGTTACGTCCATTCTAGAATTTCCCACTCCGCTTACACCTACAGAAGTCAGACGATTTGTAGGATTTGTGTCTTGGTACCGACGCTTTGTGTCAAACTTTTCTTCCCGTATCGCTCCCTTAACTAAATTAACACGAAAATAAAAAAAGTTCTCGTGGCCTATGGAAGCAGAAGACGCTTTCATTAATTTAAAATAATGTTTAGTGTTAGCACCAATCCTGACGTGTCCCGACTTTAGTAAACTCTTTATTCTACAGTCGGACGCGTCACAAGTAGGATTCGGTGCCGTACTATCACAACAGTTTGAGGAGGGCGAAAAAGTACTCGCGTATGCTAGTAGAGCATTAATAAATAACAAAAGACAATTTTTCGTGACAGAGTTGGAATATTTATGCGTTATATGGGCCGTCGAAAAATTTCGCGCTTACTTAGAAGGAAGTTCCTTTACGGTGATCACCGATCACCACAGCTTATTATGGCTACAAAATTTAAAAGACCCACACCGACGACTTGCGCGTTGGGCACTGCGTCTGCAGGCCTATGAGTTAGAAATTAAATATAGAAAAGGTTCGCTTCACGCTGTACCTGACGCACTATCACGAGCTATTCCTCAATTAAATTTAATCTATGTCACATATCATGACCACGATCCCCGGTATGCAAAATTATTCCAAAATATTTCTTAGTCCTGATAAATATCCACGTTGGCGCATTAATTACCAAAGTATATTTAAACTTGTCTCGTTACCCCGTTCGGATTTCGAAGAATTAAATGATTGGAAGTTAGTGGTCCCGAAGTCTTTAAGGAATACAGTCCTGCTTGAAATACATGATGCGCCTACGGCGGGTTTTTGGGTATTTTTAAGACGAGAAATCGCGACTTTACCACTGGCCTGGTATGATTGCCGATATTATAAAATATGTGTCTAAATGTCCAGTTGGTCTCGCGCATAAATCAGATCAAAAGCGTCGAGCAGGTGAGATGGGAACGCAAATAGCTTCGCGACCTTCGCAGATTATTTGTACCGACTTAATGGGTCCCTTTCCGCTCTCAACTAAACGAAATAGGTACTTAATAGTGGTAGCTGATACATTTAATAAATTTGTTTTGATATCTCCTTTATCAAGTGCTACAAGTGACGCAATGATACGTCACGTAGAAAATGATGTCTTTCTTATGTTTGGGGTGCCCCAGTATGTCATTTATAATACCGGGAAACAATATGTTAGCGATGCTTTTCATAAAATGGTTGGGAGTTACGATAGTAAAATAATTTTTAATGCAAATTATCATCCCCAAGCTAACTCTACGGAGCGAGTAAACAAGGTTATCAAAACCATGATTTCTTCGTATGTATACGGGAATCAGCGTAGGTGGGACACAAACTTAGCAAAATTTAGTTGCGCGATCAGAACATCGGTTCATGAGGTCACGGGTTTTAGTCCAGTTTATCTAAATTTTGGTAGAGATATTTTCTTGTCTGCTGAACAGTATGGAATTACTTCAGTTGGTAATAAAAACTTAATTTTTGGAGTTGACGGGACAGAAAAGTGGATGGAACATTTATCTTTGCTACCAGAATATTATGAAGATGTTAAACTTTAATTACAACAAGCTTATGAGAAAAGTGCAGTAAGATATAACTTAATGCACAGGCCCTTGGAATTACATGTTGGTCAGGTTGTGTGGAAACAAAATTTCAGCTAACCTAGGACCTAAATATGTAAAATGTAAAATTTTGAGACGGATTTCCTCTAATATTTATGGGTTAGAGAGAGTTAACAATGGTCAAAATATTGGAAGATGGCACGTAAAAGATTTGAAAACAGTTACCGAGTAGCTTGTGTTTAGTCGGTAGTTATTTGTTTCCTTTTTTTTCAATCAGTAACTTTGTAGTGAATTAAAAATATAATCTTTGTCAATTATTTATTGTGTTATATTGGAAAAGATTAGGTCGGTTTGAAGTCTGTCTGTAAAGAAGGATTATATTTTTTTTTGGAAGAACCGGGAGAATTTATGTTAAGTTAAAATTCTGTTAGGGTTAGGTTTTGTTAAATTAGGGTAGATTCTAGGTCAACTTTATGCATCTCTATTTAATCATTCGTTATTCATGCCTCTCATGCCCTCTCTACGTTGAATTCTCTCAACTAGTGTGCAAGTGTCCACATTTTTGAGTTTTGGCTAAATGTTTACAGACAGGTAAATTCAGCGAGAGAATAAGTGGAAGAGTTCAACGACACGAAGTGATGGTGTTTGCGGTTTTTGGTCGCCATAGTGCGGATTCTACCAATTAAGCCTTAGGACATTATTTTAGAACTATTGATTGTTTGAGATAGTTGTTCGAAGTGCCATTGTGCCGTATTCTACGAGTTTCCAGTTTTGTGCCGAACTAACTTTCTCGTGGTTGCGCCGTTATCTTTTGGTCGCAACTGCATTCAACCACATCCTCTACCAGGTTCCACACTAACCATTGGGGGAACCGTCTCCACCACGCCAGCATCAGCCGCCGACCTCGCAGATCTTCCTATCGCCACCGTTGGAACAACGCCCACAGGACCGCACTTGCCTTTCATGCAAGTACCCTCCCACTATTATATTTTTATTTGCGCGTGGCCACACTTAAAGCGTCGTCCAATAATCACCATCATCTTCATTCTATGTTATAGGTATTATTTTTACCTCCCGCCTATCAATATATAGATAAGGGAGGTATTGTTTTTGGTCAGATTTCTCGAGTGTGGGTTTTCAACATATGAGCACGAATTAGGGTCCCTAGAATACGATTTTACTATTTTTAGCGTGATGTCTGTATGTGTGTGTGTGTGTGTGTGTGTGTGTGTGTCTGTGTGTGTGTGTGTGTGTCTGTGACGATTTTTCGTCCACAATAACTCAAATACTATACATGTAAAAAATATAATATTTGGTATTTAAGAGTTCTATTCTAATATGATGAACTGATTAGATTTTGACTACAATTGGTTAACCGGAAGTAGTACTTTACTTGAAGGTTTAAACCGTTTTTCCTAAAAAATACCTCTAAATACCATATTTTCGCAAATTTCGATATTATAAATACAAAGATTTTTAAATTTTCTACCGATCTGCATAATTACGTTTATATATGACTTCTAGCTAGATAGAAAAATATATATAAATTATAATAATTTTACATATCGTTTAGGCTGAGAAATTTCGATAAAACAGAGTTATTCATATGTTCCTAAAATTTGACATATGATGTCAAATTTGATATAAGTAAGTGTAAACGATAAAATAAGTAAAAATGAAGTAATTTTATTGTGAAATTTAAAAAGATGGAAGAAATATATTAGGAATGTATTTGCATGCGTGAATCAAAGTAAGTTCAATTCTGATTTTAGTGACGTCAAAAATAGCTGTCTTATTGGTTATACAAAATTTATGAAGGAAATTTTAGGTATAAAATGAATTAATAATATTCTGAACTGCAATAACAAACTAATTTTAAAACTACAAATTAAATGTATTGAAAAACATATACAGGGTGAATACTGAAAACCTTGACATAGGGAAATAACATGGGAAAACAGTTTTTTGCTGTTTCCATCTGTCCCGCTAAATAAAATCGGGTGTATATGGTATCGTTAGTTAGATTACTTAATTTTGCATCTAATAAAACTAAACGTTGTGTAATAAGACCTTTTCTAACTGAAATATTTGATAAAATAAATTGTATTTTGAAGTTTATCCTTCATATTTTCGAATAAGAAACGTCAAAAACAGAATGCTCCATAGCCGAGTGGATACAAGGGCTGTTTCATAACATAAATAATCTACAAGACCTGTATAGTATAGTATAAAGTATAAAGTTGGACTTGACAGAAAAATGATGAATAATTTAGATTGTCATTTTATATATAGGTAAGTATACATATGGTATTCTAAGGCATTTAATTTAAATTTGAGATATTATGGTAAATATATTAGTTTGTTTATAATATCAAGCTTAACCATACAACACATATTTGAAGTTATTGCCAACCAGTCTATAGTTGTAAGCATAAAGTATAAAGTTGCACTTAGACAGAAAAATAATGATTAATTTTGATTGTCATTTTATATACAGGTAAGTATAAACATAATAATGATAGTCAAGCGGTTAGACTTTTTTTTTTGTTCTGTATTAAAGTGCTTTTTTGAGCCTTCGTAGTACGATCGTTACACTTATTTCTATAGTATATTCTGCAGAATTTTGTGGTGATTAAAGTTTGCGATATAATATTCTAATTTCAAGTGATACAAGTGCTATATTTGTTAAATAGTGTATCAGTGATTTGAAAATTTTTATTAAATCGTACAAGCTAAGTAAACACCTGTTTGTTCGTCAAAGTCAGTGAACTGTAGTTGACCAACTGAATACTTTACAAAATTTGTTATTTGTAATTTTGTCTATCATCATTGTTCAGACTTGCAACTCTTGCAAAATTAAGGTGAAAAGAAATGATCAATCAGTGGCGTGCGCTGGTTCTTGCCAACGAAGCTTCCATATCAATTGCTTGGATATTCCTGACCCTGAAAAATCCATTTTAACAACAGCCAAACATCTCTGCTGGATTTATGATACTTGTAGATCTCCGCCGTCACCTCGTCTCCAAACAATTGTGCTAAATAACGACCAACAATATATCATAAATGATGTCATGTCAATGGTTGTTGATCTACAACAATCTGTGAAATTCTGTTGCAAGAAAATTGATGATTTTCAAAATATTATAAAGCTATTAACCGAAAAGTTAAATTTAATAGAACCACTTAATAAGGAAGTAATATTTTTAAAAGCAAAAGTTAAAGATCTGGAGCAATGATCTCGCTCAAACAATTTAGAATTTGTGGGCATTCCTGAAAAACCCAATGAAAACCTTGTTCAGATAATCAGCAAAATGGGCAATATATTATCGTGTCCTATTAACGAAATAATCTCGATGCAATACATAGGGTAACATCATTCAATAACACAAATAAAACTAAAATCACCATAGTACGATTTGTGTCCAGATTAAAAAGAGATAAATTTTTAGCTCTGGCTCGCAATTACAACAACTTATCTGCCGACAAACTAAATTTTCATGAAAATAATAGAATATGTGTTAATGATCATCTGAGTCCAACAAATAAACTTTTGCTGAAAAAAACTAAAGATCGAGCTAAGGAAACCAATTTCAAATTTGTATGGGTCAAAAATAGTAAAATATTTGCAGGTAAACAGGAAACAGCTCCAATTATTTTAATTTATAGTGAAAACGATCTTGCTAAACTTAAGAACTAATACTCTCCTGATAAATCAATAATAGGGTACATTTTTTTTATGATTAGTGTATATTATCAAAATGTTCGAGGTCTAAAAACTAAATTATTAAATTTTTACAATGAAATCAGCAGTTGCGATTATGACATAATTTACCTCACTGAAACGTGGTTGAATTCAACTATAAATGATAGTGAAATATGTGACCTTAATAAATACACAGTACACAGAAGAGACCGAGTGGATCCCATTAAAAAACAGGGTGGTGGTGTCGCAATACTAGTGTCTAATAAATTTCACTCTAAATCTAATCTGGAATGGTGTTCATTAGCGGAAGATATCTGGGTGTCAATAATTAGTTCTAATCACCAAAAAATTCATTTTTGCTGTGTCTATTTACTTCCCCAGTGTGAATCTAATATATATTCCAGCCTCTTTAACAAAGTTTGTGAAGTGTCTGTGCGTTTTTCCGGATCCAATATTATTGTTCTTCGCGATTACAACCTTCCTGATATCAGCTGGACTTCTCAAGGAGATACCTCAACTCCTACCTTCTCCAGAAGGTCAGAAACACATTTAGAACTACTTAATACTATATCAGTGTGTAATTTACACCAATACAATAATATTCCCAATAGCAATGGTACACTTCTAGACTTAGTATTTTCTTCATTTGATATAACAATAAATTCCACTGTTCCCTTAAGTAAACTTGATTGTCACCATCCAGCTCTTGATATTAAATTCTCTTTTTTAAACTTTAAACCACTTCATTGTCATCATAATATAGCTCATAATTTTAAAAAATGTGATTATGAGAGTATTATTTACAAACTCTCAGCTATCAGATGGGATGAAAAATTTTATAATAAAAATCTAAACGAAATGGTATAAATATTCTACGTCATTATTTATAACTTGTTTAACAATTATTATCCAATTTATCATAAAAAAAATAACAATTATCCAAAATGGAATTCCAAATCCCTAATTAAAATTATAAGAGAGAAAAATAAACATCACAAGAAATGGAAAATATACGGTGACTTTCATGCTTATAATGTATTTGTTATGCTTCGCAAAACAATTAAGATCTTAATGTCCAATAATTATAAAAATTATGTGAAACACATAGAGAATAATCTCAAACATAATGTTAAGCAATTTTGGAATCACACTAAAAAACTAAAACATAACAATTGTTTGCCCAATTCTATATATATTATAATAATGAAGAAGTTTATTCAGGTGGAGATATCAGTATTATTTTTGCTAGCTACTTTGAATCTGTCTACACGCTATTTCACAACGACAATAATGATGCAAGTATTCCACTCAGTAATACACCAAATTTGAATAATTTAGGTACCCTTTTTCTTTCCGAAGAAGAAATTTTCCATAATTTGTGTAATATAAATACTAACAAAAGTTCCGGACCTGATAACATACACCCATTATTTATTAAAAATTGTGCACACTATTTAACATATCCACTGTTTATTATTTATAATAAATCCTTAAGAGAAGTTATTTTTCCAGATATATGGAAAATTTCTCAAGTAACACCAATTCATAAATCAGGTGATAAAAGGAATGTTACTAACTACAGACCGATATCCATATTACCAGTGTTTGGGAAAATTTTTGAGAGCCTAGTTATGAATAAAATAAAATCAGATTTTAATAATATAATTATCGACGAGCAAAATGGTTTCTCTAACGAAAAATCTGTTCTCAATAATCTAATCCCCTTCACTGAATATGTAACTAGTGCCATGGATGAAGGAATACAAGTTGATACCATTTACACAGATTTCCAAAAAGCTTTTGATCGTGTAAATCATGATTTATTAATAAATAAACTAGCATTATATGGAATACATGGTTCATTTTTAAGATGGTTCAAATCTTATATAAAAATAGATCCCAATGTGTGTTCTGCAATGGGTTCAAATCTCGGCAAATTAATGTTACCTCTGGTGTTCCGCAAGGCTCGCATCTCGGTCCATTGCTATTCAATTCTATATATATATATATATATATATATATATATATATATATATATATATATATATATATATATATATATATAGAAACTTAATTTCGGAATGTTTTATTAACTGTCAATTTTTATTATTTGCTGGTCAGCCAGTACGGTTGTGTGGTCGTGGCGTGTTTTGTGTGCTGGCCTTCCAGAGACTGTAGGCTGACAACCTGCATCACTAAAATGCAAGTAAAACATGTCACGAAACAAGTACTTCAGGTACTTGAGGCCTAATCGGCTTCATCAATAAATCTGGATCTACTTCCGGAAAAACTAAGTAAGGGCTGTGTCACAATAGATCTTCTAGGTCGCGTTGACAAAAAGCGACAAAACGCTTAAAAAAAAACCCTCATATACATACAATACAATACAATATTTCTTGCTGATGATCTGAAAGTGAATAAAAAGATTTCGTCCAATTGATTGTAGATTGGTGGAAGAAGATTCGGTCCGATTGCAGAACTTTTGTAGCAACAATTACCTACTATTAAACGTAATCAAATGTTATGTCATTAGTTTCACGCGTAATAGAAAAATAATTCAAAACAATTATGAGATCAACGGAATAAATTTAGAACGAAAAACATCGAACCGTGATCTAGAAGTAATAATGGATTCCAAATTGTCTTTCAATGAGCATATAGATCATATTGTTTCTCAGTCATATAGGACAATAGGATTCATATATAGAACATCAAATTCATATGAACGTAAAGAATCATTAGTTTTATTATTTAATGCATTGGTTCGTCCAATAATTGAATACGCATCACAAGTATGGAATCCAATGTATTTAAAGTATATTGCTCGGATTGAGTCAGTTCAAAGAAAATTCATCTTATTATTAAAATAAAAATTTGAATTTTGTTCTTCCAGTTATAATGCAATAACACATGAATGTAATTTGAATTCACTCGAGTCCAGGAGAATTAAAGCGGACATGACATTTTTGTATAAAAATCTTAAATCATCATATTGATGGTTATAATATTATAAATAAATAAAATTTTCATGTACCAACATTTATTTCAACACATTGTCAAGTTTTCTATGTAAATAAACACAAATCTAACAACTTCAAAAATTCACCATTGAATAGAATAATGTCAACCTATAACAATAATATTCAACATATAGATTTGTTTTTACTTACTATAAATCAGTTCAAGAATGCTCTGTAAGTGAAATATTTATAATCACAATTATTTCATTTTATATTATGTACATATGTATATTTTTGTTTAACTACATTATTATTACATACATCTAATAGTGTCAAATAATTATGTATATCTGTTAAAGTTTGTAGTGGATTTTTTCTCTGTTAGCTTCCAAAATATAAATATAATAATAATAATATAATATAAGTATACATATAATATCGTAAGGCATTTAAGATGGATTTGAAAATATCATGTTAAAAACATTTGTTTGTGTATAATATTAAGCTTAACCATACAACCCATTTTTGAAATGATTGCCAACAATTTATAATTTTAAGCATAAAGTATAAAGTTGCACTTAGACAGAAAAATGATGATTGATTAAGATTGTCATTTTATATATAAGTAAGTATACATATGATATTGTAAGGCATTTAAAATGGAATTGAAGATATTATGTTAAATACATTTGTTTGTGTATAATATCAAGCTTAACCATACAACCCATGTTTGAAATTATTGCCAACAATCAATAGTTTTAAACATAAAGTATTAAGTTGCACTTAGATAGAAAAATGATGACTAATTTAGATTGTCATTTTATATACAGGTAAGTATAGGTATGATATTGTAAGGCATTAAAGATAGAATTAAAAATATTATGTTAAATACATTTGTTTGTGTATAATTGTTTATGTAAGAATATTTTGCAGGTGGACTGTATATTTAATTTTAAATAACGTTTGTTGGGAGTGCAAACAAATAGAATGAAGCCACTGACCTTACAGGAAGACAAGATAATCCGGAAAGGACAGGAAAGGTTCATGTGCCAGCTGTGCTGGCGTCTGGAAGTTCTAGAAGATCCGGAAATGACTGGCGTCTGGAAGATCTAGAAGCGATGAATGGCTGACATCAAATGAAATCTTCAGGCTGCTGGCGGCTGATGCTGAATGGAGTCTTCAACTGATGCTGCAACCTTGAAGCGACGAAGAAGGCTGACGCCAACTGCGTCCTCAGAAAAGTGACAAATGGTGGGCCCCTGCTGAGCCCCTGGAGCGGTAATGGTGAAGTTCAGGTGTTTTGCATTCACAACGATGAATTGCACCTATTGCAATGTGCAATAATACTGGAGAAAGATACTACAACTGCTGATGTCTTGACCAGCGTCGGGTCAAGACTGTCTTGAATGCACAAACTGTTCAAGCTCGATTCAAGGCACTGAAAGGTGATGTTTTCCCCAGTACTCAAATGAAACACAAATTGTCGATGATGAAATTTTTAATTAATGCACGTTTTGAAAAACTGAGATGCAAAAATTAAACAAACTTTGAATATCAAAAGAAATTACAAATACACGTCTGAACACTAGTGAGGTTCGTAACCGACTCTTGTTTATATAAAAAATGTTTATCGTTAAGGAGAACAAATTATTTTTTAATTGTTGCATCAATCGCTTTGCTTTTTCAGATAACTCTGATTACAAAAAAAATAAATTTACAAAAGAACAATATAAGAAAACTTGATATTAAATACAAATACAATACAATGAATCGTCGCAGTCAGTGACTTTGACATTTACTTGCTTGCACTCTTAGAAAACCCAAACATTCTCCCGGGCGACAACAAATTTGCCTCTTGCTAATTTGAGTTTACTTTAATTGGCAAACAATGCATTGCAATCAACAAGTGTTAAGAGAAAAATAAAAATTAAAGAAATTAAAAGAAACAAATTATCAACTTGGCAAAGAAATTGAGCGAAAGTTGACAAGTGAAACTAATCACACAAATGACTTTTGTCAAACAAAAAATAAATGATATTTTGTGCCAACGTGACAGCTCTGTCAAGGTGACGTTTGTGTCAAAGTGACAATTAAAATGTCTACTGCGTTGGCAATGGACATAATTTGTTAATTGGGCGTTTGACTTCTCCCTTTTCTGTTTTAATCAATGCAACACGAGCGACATTGTCATTTCCGAAATATAATTTTGTAATGACGCCTAATCGCCATTCTAATGGTGGCAATCGATTTTCTTTGATTATAACAATTTGTCCGGTTTTTATTAAGTTACTTGAAGTTAGCCATTTTTGGCGTGCTTGTAAAGAAGTTAAATATTCTAGTTGCCAGCATTCCCAGTAAGATTGTATAAGTGTATCTAATAAATATTTACGATGGGTCAATGTGATTTTTGTTTTAGGTAATTCAGCAATAGGTAATTGTTTTAAAGGAGTTTGATGTAGAAAATGGGCTGGAGTTAGCACCTCAAGGCTAGGCTCTGCCCCTAGAGAACATAAAGGACGAGAGTTTAGAACAGATTCTATTTGTGTTAACAATGTTATTAGGTCTTCATAGCTCAACAATTGTTTTCCTATCACTCGAAATAAATGTTTTTTACAGCTTTTTATAGCTGATTCCCATAATCCGCCAAAATTACTACCATATGTAGGAATGGTTTTCCATTCTAATCCTTTTATAGCTAATTCGTTGGCTAGAGTTTTATGAAAATCAGTTGACTGTACAAATTTATAAATTTCATTAAATTTGTTTCGCGCCCCTATAAATGTAGTACTATTATCCGAATATAAATGTGAAACGGGACCTCTTCGTGAAACAAATCTTTTAAAAGCATTAATAAATGAATCTACCGTTAAGTCTGCAACTAACTCAATATGGACAGCCTTTATATTTAAACAAATGAAAATACATATATATGCTTTCCTGGCATGTTGACCCTTGCCTCTTGATTTTATAAATCGAATTGGGCCTGCATAATTAACGCCAGTATAAACAAAAGGTTTTGATGCAGTTACTCGATAATCCGGTAAATCTCCCATTTTAGGTTGTGCATTGGTTGGTTTTACCTTAAAACATTTATTACAGTTATGTATCTTTCTTTTAATTGCACTTCTACCAGCAATAATCCAATATTTTTGACGAATTATTGCTAGTAATAAATCGGTTCCCGCATGACAATTAGAAATATGATAATATTCTATAATTAGTTTGGTTATATGATCTGATTTTGGTAACAAAATGGGATATTTAACTTCAAATGGTAATAATGCATTAGATAATCTGCCACCAACTCTTAGAATTCCATTTTCATCTAGAAATGGATCAAGGCTCAAGATTTGTTTATTTTTTATTAAATGACCATTTTCGGTTCGTAAGGAATCTATAATTTCATAAAAATATATTAATTGTAAAGTCTTTATTATAAACATTTCTGCTATTCTTAAATCTGATGCAGATATGTGAATTTTGAAATGCAATTTTCTTGCAAACTTTAAAATGTAACATACTGTTCTTAACAACTTAGACCAAGAAGATACATTCTGAGCCAAAGTGTACAAAATAGAATGTTGATTAGTAACAGCAATAAATGTTTTTTTTTATTTTTGAAGCTACTTCCGGTAATTGATCAGTTGACAAAGTATTCAACTGATGAATAGGCCAATGATCAGAAGTTAATTTTAACCAATTAGGACCCTCCCACCATAAAGAACAATTTACTAATTGAGATGGAAGAGCTCCTCTAGATATTAAATCGCTTGGATTTTCCTTTCCTGTGACATGAAAAAAGCAACTTGGATCTAAATTTTCGTGTATTTGTGCAATTCTATTACTTATAAACGTTGTCCATTTATGTGGCGACGATTTTATCCAAGATAAAGCAATCATAGAATCAGAAAATGCATATATTTTCTCAATAGGATATTTTTTCTTTATATATTCACTGACATGTCTCACAAGTTTTGCCATTAGAAGATTGGCACACAACTCAAGCCTGGCTAAAGTGATAATTTTCATGGGAGCAACTTTAGATTTCGAACATAATAATGTAACCGTGACGGTATTTAACTTTATTGTCTGAAGATAGATGGCGCAGCCATAGGCCACTGTACTGGCATCGCAGAAGGCAACCAGATTTACTTTACAATTCTCTGAAATGTCTATGTATCGAGGAATAGATAATTGTTTTAAACAGCTAAATTCAGACATAAGATTGAAAAATTTTGAGGTTACATTATTAGGTGGTTCATCGTCCCAATCAATCCCAGCCTACCATAATTCTTTTATCAATAATTTGGCATACAATATGACAGGTGACACTAACCCAAGCACATCGAATAATTTTGCAATGGTGGATAATATAATCCTTTTCGTACAATGTGAAATGTCAACTTTTGACATGTGAAAAGTGAATGTGTCAGTGTTAGGAGACCAAGATATTCCTAAAATTTTTAAATTTTCTCCCTTTGATAAATCAATATGTGATTTATGCGAAACTGGTAAGCTATCAATAAGTGACATATTGTTACTAGTCCATTTTAACAATTCAAATTTTCCCGCGGACATTAAATCGATTGAATCTTGTATTATATTCTTAGCTATAGAAACATTTTGCACAGAAAAAACTAAGTCATCCATGTACATCTCTGTTTTTATTAAGTTAGTTACAGTTGGAAATTTTTGATTTTCATCATCAGCTAATTGATGAATAGTTCTCATAGCCAAATAAGGACTAGATTTCATTCCAAAGCAAACACGATTAAATTGAAAAACTTTAATAGGTTCAGAAGAATCAAATCTATAAAGAATTTTCTGATATTTTCTGTGATGTTCTGAAACTACAATTTGTAAGTACATTTGCGTTATGTCAGCTGTTAATGCTATTGGAAATAATCTGAAATTTAATAATAAATTAAATAAATCTGCTTGGAGATTTGGACCAGGATACAATAAATCATTTAATGAAAGACCAGACTGAGTTTTTGCACTAGCATCTAGCACTATTCTAACTTTCGTTGTAAGTTTATCTTCGCGAACCACCGCGTGATGTGGAATGAAGTAGCCTTCATTATTAGGCTCGACTTCTATCAAATAATTCTTTTGCAAGTATTCATGAATTATATTATTATAATTACGCCGTAAATCAGGCGATTGTGCAAAACGTTTTTCTAAATGAATGAGTCTACGTTCGGCAATTAATCTGGAATCTCCTAAAGACTCAGGATCTTTTTTAAATGGTAAATCTACCATATATCTACCATCATCTAAACGTCTAGTAGTGTTTACAAATATTCTTTCACATTCATCATTTTCAGGGCTTTTTATTGAATGGCATGGAACCTCTTCTAGTTACCAAAATCTGTGCAAACATGATATTAAATCATTTTGAGCAAAGGCAGAAAATGATGAAAATGATTTAAAAGGTCTGTTTTTATTTTTAATTTCTCCCATCAATACATAACCTAAAGTCGTTTCATAGGCTACTGGTGCTTTCCCGAATCGTTTTGACAATATTAAAGAAGGATATATTTGAGCTCCCAGTATTACATCTATTTTTCCTGGAACGTTCCAGGAATTATCTGCTAAACGAATATTATTTAAATGTTGAAATTTCAAATCATTTAACTTATATGAAGGTAACTTGTCAGTTATGCAGTCAATTACTAATGCTGTTAAATTATATTTATGCGGAGAAACCCTAGATTCAATTTTCACGTTTACATATCCATAAACAGAACGACATGACATTCCAATCCCTTGAATTTTTGAATTTTCAAGAGGAATAATTGACAATTTTAATTTGCCACAACAATTTTTAGTTATTAGATTGTTTTGCGAACCGTTGTCTAGTAAACATCTAATTATTGATTTTTTATTGTTTATGTCAGTTACGTGAACTTGTGCAGTAGACAATAAAACATAATTGTTGTTTGTGGATATGTGACATGTAGAAGATGAAGTTTCAACCTTTCCCAACTCCATTTTATTTGCTGGAGGTTTAGCAGGAAACGAAAAATGTAAAAGAGTATGATGCTTATTTTGACATTCTCGACATTTATATCGCGAAGTACAATCTTTTACACTATGACCAATGGATAAGCAATTATAGCATATATTTTTAGATTTTATAAAGTTATATCTGTCTTGAACTGACATTTTACAAAAATTTTTACAAAAATATAGGTTAGAATGATCCATATCCTTACATAAAATGCAAGATTTTTTTTGTTTCGGTTTTTCATCTGCCGCCAAGAATGTACGTGTATTATTAGTTATTTTTGAAAAGCCTTTTGCAGATGAAGACCGTTCAAAGATCTTTGCTTGATCTCTGACAAATTCTAAGAATGTTTTACAAGAAGGAAATTCCGTTTCACGGAATATAGTATCAAACAAATTTACTATTTCTGGATCCACTTTTTTGGTTGCACAGTTTAACAATACAAAATCCAGAATATCTGGGATTTCAAGTTGTTTAAGAGCCTCTACAGAGGCAGAAAATTTATTGACAAACGTTGTCAAATTAGTTGAATTTTTTGAATTACATTTTATGTTAAAAATGTTATCTACATATTGCTTAGCCATTGTTCTATTGTCTTGGTATTGCTTTACCAAGCTATTCCAAATGATATCATAATTTTCGGGTGTAGGCAATATCCCCCCCGTGATCTCTAAGGCATTACCCGTGAGCTTGCCTATGAGGTAGCTAATCCGCTGCTCTTTTGTGAGAGCTTTATTTTCATGTACGTTTGCTTTAAAAGATTGATAAAACAATGGCCACCTTTCCGATTTTCCGTCATACGATGGCAACTCAATGGGAGGCAGTTTGATATTTACTGATTGACTAGCAGTATTATTTTTATTACTAATAATATTACTGTTACTTTCGTTAGCAACATCAACTTCAGGCATGATACTGCTTCGCATGCTATTGATCAATGTACAATTTGAATATACCGACATTAATATATCGTAATTAGGTTCAAACTCCTCATCTAATTCTAACGCGGTCTCATTAGATTGAGTTGCAGCGTCTTCAAATTTCTTTCGAAGAAAGACAATGTCCTTGGTTTGATTTAGAAAAAGTTCATGTAACGAGGTATCAGTAGCACATTTACTTGCTAAATCCGACAAATATGAAATTTTAGTCTCAAGGCTTTTAGTTAAAGCCTGAGCTGATTTTAGTTTCGCTTTCAACTTTCTTTCTGCTTCTCTACTCATGATTATTTAATAATAATGACAATGCAAAGAAAAAATCAAATTATATTGCCGTGGTTATCCGGCTCGAAGGACCAAAAAATGTTTATGTAAGAATATTTTGCAGGTGGACTGTATATTTAATTTTAAATAACGTTTGTTGGGAGTGCAAACAAATAGAATGAAGCCACTGACCTTACAGGAAGACAGGATAATCCGGAAAGGACAGGAAAGGTTCATGTGCCAGCTATGCTGGCGTCTGGAAGTTCTAGAAGATCCGGAAATGACTGGCGTCTGGAAGATCTAGAAGCGATGAATGGCTGACATCAAATGAAATCTTCAGGCTGCTGGCGGCTGATGCTGAATGGAGTCTTCAACTGATGCTGCAACCTTGAAGCGACGAAGAAGGCTGACGCCAACTGCGTCCTCAGAAAAGTGACAAATGGTGGGCCCCTGCTGAGCCCCTGGAGCGGTTATGGTGAAGTTCAGGTGTTTTGCATTCACAACGATGAATTGCACCTATTGCAATGTGCAATAATACGGGAGAAAGATACTACAACTGCTGATGTCTTGACCAGCGTCGGGTCAAGACTGTCTTGAATGCACAAACTGTTCAAGCTCGATTCAAGGCACTGAAAGGTGATGTTTTCCCCAGTACTCAAATGAAACACAAATTGTCGATGATGAAATTTTTAATTAATGCACGTTTTGAAAAACTGAGATGCAAAAATTAAACAAACTTTGAATATCAAAAGAAATTACAAATACACGTCTGAACACTAGTGAGGTTCGTAACCGACTCTTGTTTATATAAAAAATGTTTATCGTTAAGGAGAACAAATTATTTTTTAATTGTTGCATCAATCGCTTTGCTTTTTCAGATAACTCTGATTACAAAAAAAATAAATTTACAAAAGAACAATATAAGAAAACTTGATATTAAATACAAATACAATACAATGAATCGTCGCAGTCAGTGACTTTGACATTTACTTGCTTGCACTCTTAGAAAACCCAAACAATAATATTAAGCTTAACCATACAACCCATATTTAAATTATGGCAATAATTTATAGTTTTAAGCATAAAGTGTGAAGTTGCACTTAGACAGAAAAATGATGTATAATTTAGATTGTCATTTTATATATAGGTAAGTATACATATGATATTGTTAAGCATTTAAGGTAAATTTAAATATATTATGTTAAATACATTTGATTCTGTATAACATCAAGCTTAACCGTACATCCTATATTTGAAATTATTGCCAACCACTCTGTTATTATAAGCCTAAAGTATAAAGTTAGACTTAGACAGAAAAATGATGACGGTAGGTAATACAATTGTTTGTGTATAATAACAAGCTTAACCATACAACCCAAATTTGTAATGATTGCCAACAATCTATTGTTTTCAACATGAAGTATAAAGTTGCACTTAAACAGAAATATCAGTATTAATTTTTATTGTCATTTTATATATAACTAAGTATACATATAAGATTGTAAGACAATTAACATGGAATTGAAAATATTATGTTAAATACATTTGTTTGTGTATAATAGCAAGCTTAACCATACAACCCATATGTGAAAAAATTGCCAACCATTTTATATTTATAAGCATAAAGTATAAAGTTGGACAGTAAAATGATGATTAACTGAGACTGTGATTTTATATATAGGTAAGTATACATTTGATATTCTTAAGCATTTAAGACGGAATTGAAGATATTATGTTAAACACCTTTGTTTGTATATAATATCAAGCTTTAGCATACAACCCATATTTAAAATAATTGCCAATAATCTTCAATTTTAAGCATAAAGTAAAAACTTAGACAGAAAAATGATGATTAATTTATATTGTCATTTTATATATGGGTAAGTATACATAAGATAGTGTAAGGCATTTAAGATGGAATTGAAGATGTAATGTTAAATACATTTGTTTGTGTATAATATCAAGATAACCATACAACCCATATTTGAATGATTGCCAACAATCTATAATTTTAAACATAAAGTACAAAGTTGGACTTAAACAGAATCATGATTCATTTAGATTGTTATTTTATATATATGTAAGTGTACATATGACAATCCAAAAAATTTAAGATGGAATTGAAGATATTATGTGAAATACATTTGTTTGTGTACAATATCAAGCTTAACCATACAACCCATATTTTAAATTATTGCCAACAATCTATAATTTTAAGCATAAATTATAAAGTTGCACTAAGTCAAAAAAATGATGATTAATTTTAATTGTCATTTTATATATAGGTAAGTATACATATGATATTGTAAGGCATTTAAGATGGAATTAAAGATAATATGTTTCATATATTAGTTTGTGTATAATATAAAGCTTAACCATACAACCTATATTTGAAGTTATTGCCAACCACCCTATAATTATAAGCATAAGTTATAAAGTTGCACTTAAACAGAAAAATAATGATTAATTTAGATTGTCATTTTATATATAGGTTAGTACGCATATGTTAATCTAAGGCAATTAAGATGGAATTTAAGATATTATGTTAAATGTATTAGTTTGTGTATAATAACAAGCTTAATTATACAACACCTATTAGCAATTATTGCCAACAATCTATTATTATAAGCATAAAGTATAAAGTTGCAACTTAGACAGTGTATCAGGTAAGGTCGCCTTTGACGAAATCTAGTTCCTGACATAAAAGGGTTTTAATTTATGCTGCTTTTACTTCCCCCAAAAGTAGTTGTAATGTTACAACTTTCCCTTTCTCCTTAAAATAAATTACATTTCTGAAGGAAAATAATTTATTAACTTCCGCGTTGGACTATGAATTAACTTCTATGAGTTTTAAAGTCCAATGTCCAATGGGGATCTTGTTGGAACTTCATTTCAACAGCCTTTCCGCGTCCACGCATCCGCCATCCAGCAGCATAGGTGTGTTCACAAAGAACAACTATAACTAAATATCTCCGGCCGATATGTGTCCCAACAAGCAACGCTACTCAATAGTACACTCAGTACTTTTCTTCCAGGCAAAATCACAATATATTTATAATAATTTTAATTTATTAAAACACTAAGTAATCGATTTCAAGCAGTCTTACAACCTGTACTTAATTTTCGAAATCACAAGGAACTCAATCTTATTACTCTAGTTTTCCACAATTTAATAATTTTACTCATTCACCCTAAGTATATCTTTAAAGAGTTACCTGGAATTTTATTCCTCGACGCTTTTCGTTGCACAAAGTTAGAACCTAAACCTTGCTGTTCTTCCTCCACTCGACTAGCTCTGCTTCTTTGAAGTCCGCTAGGATACATGCTGGTTGCGATTGCGGCCGCTATTGTTCCACTTCCTCCTTGGATGGTGTCGGCTAGCTCTTCCTGTCGTCTTCAGGTACTTCGGGTCGATCCTCTTAATATTCCTTGCGTCTTCTGTTGCTACCTATCCCAGAATCAAAACCCTTGTAATATTTATTACCAGTGCACATACCTACCCTCTTGTCACGGTTCCCAAAGATTTCGTGTGCGTGCTGGACTTCTTCCTTTGATTTCACCACAGAAATTGCATCCAAGTCTTCTTCTACACCAACAAAACACACATTCTTCTGAATACGTTTTGCGGTGTCGGCTCGTCCAGCATCTGCGTTGCTCAGCTCAGCCCCTGAACTAACTTTTTGACGGGCATCTTATTCCTGATGAAGCTCTCCTCTATACGGTCGTTCACGCCTTATTTTTCACGCGCATACTATTATCACTGACCGTATGTTCTGGGATATTTCTCTCGCACTGTTGTTTAGCATCTCTCTCGTATGTACTGTTTTCTCTGATTTTACTTTTCACACTAAGTGAACAACTACTCGCAATATGCCCGTATTTCTCAAATCTCTGAGAACGGAAGCACAATTTACTACGATTCCTATTTTTAAATGTTATTTGTCCTATTGTCTCATCTTCACTTTCTACACCCGAATCTTCGCTATTACTAATTGCGTAGTTACACGTAGTTCTATTTTGCCCAGCTTCACGTAGAAGTTCCGTAACTTTATTTTTAAATTTATATACTCTACTATATTCATTATTTGTATTTAAAATACACAGGTCACCTTTTTCTGGAGATTTTTTTAAATTTTTATGACATATTTATTTAAGACCTAAACTTGAGCTACTCTCCATTAATTTATCTACAGTCTCTACCCTTTTTTGGCTATTTCTATCGCTTCTACTAATGTATTGGGATCTTTTAATATAACATCACGTTGCAACCGCAGCAACAGACCTATTAAAAACTGATTATGTAACTGTTCTTCTACATATTTATAATTAAATTCATGTTCTGTTTTGATCTTCGGTATTATTTACTAATTTATAAGCTAATGGTCTTAATGTTATTTCATATTCAATTACAGTTTCTGTCTAATTTATAACAATTTACAAAATCTTTCTCTACTGCAAGAAAATGCGGTTTTTGTAAATATCTATTTAACAATTCCTTTTTGAAAACTGACCAATAATTTTGTATTTTTAATTATACTATTATTCCTGATGAATTCTAAAGCATCTTTACCCAAACATAATTTTGCAATTGCTACTTGTCTGTTCTCCGGTTGTTTACTAATTTTTAAAAATAACTCGACTTTATAAATAAATTCTTCTACGCTAATATCTGAATAGCCGCAAAATTCTGGAATTTTATTTGCCGCTCCAGCTAATCAACTAACCGTTTCTAATTTTAAAGCTATATTTAAATATTTAAATTACGTTATTTTCAATAAACGCGTAATAATTACGAAAACTATTTTATTATCTCTTTTACAAATTTTCTTCTCGTCTACCTGCTTAAGGGTTAACGACACTACAACGATACCGTTGGAGACTTTCCCCGCTTTTACTGACCCAAAAACTACCTGTACTCGTAACAATAACACAAAGTTAATTATTAGAGTTATTCGAATTTGACCACAATAAAAGACTTCATTGGTTCCACCGTTTAATTTATGCTGCTTTTACTTGCCTCAAAAGTAATCCACGAATTATATTAATGAACAACTTTTACACGAGACAAGGGTAACGATAGTCGCTGCCACCACTATCACTTTATTTAAAAGTCTGCCGTGATCGAAGCAGACAAGAGGATATTAATAATGATAACAGACGCGGTTCACTAAATGGTCAAATTGGTGCAGGGTAGTAATTTTAGAACCCAGAATTTTACTTACGCGTTGTGCTACCACACCACAAAGACAGGGGTCTGAATAGGATGTGCTGAATCAAACACGATATTCCAACAATAACAAAATTATATAAATTTTAATACTCAACCGCAATCAAAAACATTTATATAATTCCAATAAACAACAACGCGTAACTTGATTCTATATAAACTCTAAATTCTTACTTTTCTAATTAGCAAACAATTTTGAAAAACTTTTCACATCGATCTATAAATCAATATTAATTCACACAGAATATAATAAAAACTACTTACAAATATACACCACGATGAAAGAGCCCTTACACACAATAAAACAACTAATTGGTTATTTCACTAAGAAATACCAAGGTATGTCTTACATTCAGTCAAGACATCCACAACAGTCGAAGATTACAACAAGAGAGCGAGATTTAAAACTTCGGAGGGCCATTTAATGGTAAAAATCCAGAAGTTCTCAACTTACGTTTATCCGGCTCTTCTCATCCCCTAAGTACAAACTATGCTAAAAATAACCCAACTATTGATGTCCACCGAGGGCATCACGTATCGGAAACGGACAGTTATGTCTTTGAAAACAAGCTTGAAGGTGCAAAATGTGCGTCTGTTACCATAAATCTGTTCATTTCATAACATTTGGAGTATTGTATTGTATTGTATGTAGACGAGGGTTTAAGCGTTTTGTCGCTTTTTGTCAACGCGACCTAGAAGATCTATTGTGACACAGCCCTTACTTAGTTTTCCGAAAGTAGATCCAGATTTTTTATGAAGCCGATTATGGCCCCAGGAGTCAAGTTCTTGATCTCATCTGCCGTAAGATACCTCTTACCTAGTTAATTGAGTCTCTGCGCAGTTGCGGCTGGGCATTCACACAGTATGTGTTCCGACGATTCTTCGTCCTCTTCACAGAGTCGACTGGTTTTATTTTTAGCTACACCAATTTTGTGCAAATGGTACTTTAAAGGACAGTGGCCAGTGAGAATTCCTGTCATTATGTTAAGGTCCTCTTTGCTGAGAGCTAGTAACTCTTTGGCGTTTGTCGAAGCTGGGGAAATAAATTTCCGAGCTTGATTCAGGCCTGGAATATTTTTCCAATATGAGGATATGACAGATTCCTTCCAGTTTTTGACCACCTTCTTATAGTAGCTTTGTGGAAGACCTCATGAAGGTTCCGGCCCGTGATATAAATGTTTAGCCTCTTTTTTTGCAAGTCCATCAGCTTTCTCTTTGTCTAGGATTCCCTCATGCCCTGGTACCCACCATAGGGTGACGTGGATTGCTTCGGATAGCAATTGGAGGGTCTCCCTGCAGTTCCAGACTAGCTTTGATTTACATGTGAAGGCATTCAATGCCTTTAAAGCTGCCTAGCTGTCTGACATTATATTTATTAATGCTCCTTTTAGACCTTTATCTAGGTTTATGTGAGCACAAAGATTTATTGCATAAATCTCAGCCTGAAAAATTGTGGAGCAGGTGCCTATGGATTCCTTAATTCCGCAATCTGGGCCAAGCACACCTACTCCAGTTCCTCCTGTGTCCAATTTTGAACCATCAGTGAACCAGGACAGAGAATCCCTTACAACAGGTCTTTCCGTTGCCCATTCAAGGCGATTACCATTAACAGCCTTATACTTCTAGTCAAAATTGTATTTTGTTGTCATCTTATAACAGATAGACAAGTCCAGTTTATCAGGTTGTACTTCCCTTAGAATTTCCTACGAAATCTCCGGGCATAAAGTGTTTCTTTCCGTAGAAAATCGGTGCCTATTGCATCGCCTCTTTTTTTACCTGAATTTGTATAGGAGTTAGCCCCAGAATCACTTCCATTGCTGCAGTTGGACAGGTGCTCATAGCACCTGTAATACTGAGGCAGGCCATGCGTTATAGTTTCCGCAGTGATGCCTGTGCTGTGATTTGTTTCAGTTTTGGCCACCATACAAGTGACGCGTAGGTGATCATGGGTCTTACAACAGTAGTACATGCCCAATGTGTCATTTTTGGCTGTAGTCCCCAGTTTTTACCCAGAAGCCGAAGGCATGTGTTTAACGCCACTGCTGATTTCTTTGTAATTTTGTTGATATGTGAGTTCCACGTGAGTTTTAGGTCTAGAATGATTCCTAGATACTTAACCTCTGTAGAAAACTCTATTCTAGTACCCTTCAAGTAGGGAGCTTAAAGATTGAGCTTCCTTCTCTTTGTGAAGGAGACGGTTGTAGTTTTGTTAGGGTTTACACTAAGTTCATGTTCCAGGCACCACTCATGCATTAGATTTAAAGCTTTTTGTGTAAGATACGAGATAGTGGTGTCACTACGTCCTCTGACCATAATTGCAACGTCGTCTGCATATCCGTTTACAAAATAGCCAGCTTTATTGAGCCTATTCAGGAGGTCATCAATGACAATACAACAGAGTAGAGGTGATAGAACCCCACCTTGTGGGCATCCTCTATAGGTTTTTATCATTACTGATTTTCCTCCTATCGAGGCTGTAATCGCTCGACTTTGCAGCATGGCTTTTATCCATTCCACGACAGCTGGGTCGAAATCTTTTGACCTAGGAGCTCTTTCAATGAACTTATAGGAGGTGTTATCAAAGGCACCCTGAATATCTATAAATATTCCCAGAGCTATTTCCTTTGCCATAAAGGTTTTCTCTATTTTATTGACAAGGATATGTAGAGCGGTAGTTGTCAATTTTGCTTCCTGGTAAGCAAATTGATTTACGTTTAGTGTAAAGCAGTTATCACTTCATTCCTATGGTATTGACCTTTTCCATACCTTTCATGTATAAATGATGATAAACTAATGAGTCTGTATGACTTAGGCTGACGCTTGGACGCCCTCCACCTTTAGGTATAAAGACTACATTAGTTTTCCTCCACAATGTGGGAATGTATCCTAACTTTAGGCTTCCCTTGTATAGTTCGCAGAGTATTGGCAGTATATCTTTTATGCATTTCTGCAAAAGTGCCGGGAAAATGCCATCCTCACCAGGTGTTTTGTGGGGTATGAAAGTATTTATCGCCCATTCAACTCTGTTTTCTGTACAAATATTATTAGCAGTGTTAAGAATGTTAATTAAGCTTAGCATAGTTGTAGCTCCGGAAGAGTTGTCCTCCTCCTCAACTGGCCACGAAGATCCTGGGAAGTGTGTGGTTAACAGAAGCTCCAATTTTTCTTTGAATCTGTCATAAAGTCCCCGTTTGGTTTCTTTAGTAGGCCTGTTTCATTCGTATGATCTTTTGATAGGACTTTTTGAAGGCAAGCTACCGTGGGCGTTTCTGATAAGCCCTCACAAAAACTAAGGCCTGCATTCCTTTTAGATCTGCGAATTTCTTTATTATATGAAGTTAGGGCACTTCTGTATTGCTCCCAGCTCTCATCGCTGCCACTGGTTTTGGTTTTATTGTATAACCTTCTAACAGTGACTCTATGTTTACATAGCTCCTCGGTCCACCAAACTACTTTCCTCGTACTTTGTCGAAGCTTTACTGTACAGCTCTTTTCATATGCTGTGTGTAGCGCATTATGAAAGTCAATAGAGGCTGTTTCCAGTTCCTCAATTGTGTTTATATTAATTTTCGTAAGTTCTTTCACTTCATACTTTAAGTGACCTTCGTACAAGACCCAGTCTGTTAGTTTCGAAATACGAATTTGAGTTTTAAGTTCTTTATTAGCTCGAACCTTAAATATCTATGATCCGATATTGAGGCTTCATTTGAGACATGCCAATTATATATTTCAGAGCTAATTTGAGGAGTGGCTAACGTAATGCCCAATACCTCACGCCTGTTTTTAGTTATAAAAGTGGGTTCTTTTTCCCATATTTATTATATCTATGTTGGTACTAGAAATAAGTTCGAAAAGGTACTCACCCCTTGTATTTATGTCCGTACTACCCCAAACTGCATGATGTGCATTTGCATCACATCCCAGGATAAGGTTTCTGTTTTTATGTTTGCAGTAGGAGATCAGGTCCCTTACCAGCGGATATGGGGCTTTTATCGTTTCTCCCGGGAAATATGCCGATGCAATGATTACCTCTTTCATACCTCCTGATATAGGCAGTGCAGCTTCCACAGCTACCAAATCCCTAGATATAAATTTATTTAATGTAACGAATTTAATCGATGTTTTAATGAGCAATGCTGCTCTTGGAGTGACATCTTGTGCGTTACAGTAGGTTAACTTACCTACTGGTGTAGTAAGTTTCCTTACTACGTCTCCATACACATAAGGCTCTTGAACTAGCACTATATCGGTGTTAGTGGTGGTGAATGTTTTGTGCAAGACATCAGAGGCAGTTTTGCAGTGCTGAAGAGGCTTTTTGTTGGGTTTTTTACCCTTTAGCCTGATCGTTGTCTGGGCAAATTTGTAGCTGATTTTGAATTCAGCTTTCTTAAGGGTGTTTAAGGACGTCGAGTCTATGGACAGTGTAAGAAGCACTGCCGAGCCTTCATTTGTCCTCTTTAAAACCCTCCACTGCTGCGTGTTCAGGCCCTCGTTTTGGCCCTGTATCAGATTCAATATCTGATTTGTCGGGTTGCCTTTGCTGTTGGGGAATAAGCATTTACAATGCTAGACTTCGGCAAATCCTTTTCCTACAGCTTTTAGATGGGAGGCTTTAAGCTAACGAATTTGCCTAATAGACATTTGGCGGTGGCTTTGTCGGCGCAGTTGACGCTCAGCCATCCGGACTTGAAGGTAGTCCCTAGAAACTTAGGCTTCACAGAGCCTTTAGCCTCTTCATTGAATAAATCCACGATTGCATCCTGGCCAAGCGACCGTGTTACAACAGAAAAATAATGATTAATTTAGATTGTCATTTTATATATCGGTAAGTATACATATGGTATTGTAAGTTATTTAAGATGGCATTGAAAATATTATGTTAAATACATTTGTGTGTATAATATCAAGCTTAACCATACAATCCAGATTTGAAATTATTGCCAACAATCTATAGTTTTAAGCATAAAGTATAAAGTTGCACTTAGGCAAAAAAATAATGATTAATTTAGTTTGTCATTTTATATATAGGTAAGTATACATATGATATTCTAAGGCATGTAAGACGAAATTAAAGATATTATATTAAACACATTTGTTTGTGTATAATATCCAGCTTAACCATACAACCCATATTTGAAGTTATTGCCGACCACTCTATAATAATAAGCATAAAGTATAAAGTTGCACTTAGACAGAAAAATGATGATTAATTTTGATTGTCATTTTATATATAGGTAAGTATACACAAGATATTGTATCGAGATGGAATTGTAGATATTATGTTAAATACATTTGTTTGCCTATATTATTAGTATATGATATTTTAAGGCATTTTAGATGGAATTGAAGATATTATGTTAAATACATTTGTTTGTGTATGTTATCAAGCTTAACCGTACAACCCATATTTAAAATTATTGCCAACCACACTATAAATATAAGCATAAAGTTGGTTTTAGACAGAATAATGATGATTAATTTAGATTGTCATTTTATATATAGGTAAGTATACACAAGATATTGTATCGAGATGGAATTGTAGATATTATGTTAAATACATTTGTTTGCCTATATTATCAAGCTAAACTATACAAACCATATTTAAAATTATTGCCTACCACACTATAATTTTAAGCATAAAGTATAAAGTTGGACTTAGACAGAAAAATGATGATTAATTTAGATTGTCATTTTATATACAGGAAAGTATAAATATGATATTCTAAAGCATTTATAATGGAAGTGAAGATATTATGTTAAATGCATTCGTTTGTATATAATATCAAGCTTAACCATACAACCTATTTTTGAAGTAATTGCTAGTCACTCTATAATTATAAGCATAAAGTACATAGTTGGACTTAGACAGAAAATTGATAATTAATTTAGATTGTCATTTTATATATAGGTAAGTATACATATGATATTGTAAGGCATTTAAAGTGGAATTGAAGATATTATGTTAAGTACATTTGGTTGTGTATATTATCAAGCTTAATCATACAACCCATATTTGAAATTATTGCCAACAATCTATAATTTTAAGCATTAATTATAAAGTTGCACTTAGACAGAAAAATGATGATTAATTTAGATTGTCATTTTATATACAGGAAAGTATAAATATGATATTCTAAAGCATTTAGAATAGAATTGAAGATATTATGTTAAATGCATTCGTTTGTATATTATATCAAGCTTAACCATACAACCTATTTTTTAAGTAATTGCTAGTCACTCTATAATTATAAGCATAAAGTACATAGTTGGACTTAGACAGAAAATTGATAATTAATTTAGATTGTCATTTTATATATAGGTAAGTATACATATGATATTGTAAGGCATTTAAAGTGGAATTGAAGATATTATGTTAAATAAATTTGTTTGTATATAATATCAAGCTTAACCATTCAACTCATATTTGCAATAAGTGCCAACCACTCTATAAATAAAAGTATTATGTATAAAGGTGGACATAGACAGAAAAATGATAATTAATTTAGATTGTCATTTTATAAATAGTTAAGTATTCATATAATATTGTATGGCATTTAAGATGGAATTGAAGATATGATGTTAAATACATTTGTTTGTCTATAATATCAAGTTTAACCATACAACCAAAATTTAAAGTTATTGCCAACTTCTCTATAATTATAAGCATAATGTATAAAGTTGGACTAGGGCAGAAAAATTGTGAATAATTTAGATTGTTATTTTATATATAGGTAAGTATACATATGATATTCTAAACCATTTAAGATGGAATGGAAAATATTATGTTAAATACATTTGTTTGTGTATAATATTAAGCTTAACCATACAACCCGTATTTAAAGTTATTGCCAACCACTCAATAATTATAAGTATAAAGTATAAATTTGCACTTAGACAGAAAAAATATGATTACTCTATATTGTCATTTAAATATGGGAAGGAATTTATGATGAAATTGAAGATATTATGTTAAATATACTTGTTCGATTATAATATCAAATTTAACCGTGCAACCCATATTTGCAATTATTGCCAACAATCAATAACTTCAAGCATAAAGTATAAAATTGAACTTAGACAAAAGAATGATGATTAAGTATACTTATGATATTGTAAGGCATTTAGGATAAAATTGAATATATTATGTTCAATACATTTGTTTGTGTATAATATCAAGCTTAACCATGCAAATCATATTTGAAATTATTTTCAACCAATCTATAATTATAAGCATAAAGTGTGAAGTTGTACTTAGACAGAAAAATGATGAATAATATAGATTGTCATTTATTTTATAGATACGTATTCATATGCTATTGTAAGGTATTTAAGATGGAATTGAAGATTATATGTAAAACACATTTGTTTGTTTGTAATATGAAGCTTAACCATTCAATTTGAAATTCTTGCCAAATACTCTATACTTACAAGCATAAAGTATAATGTTGGACATAGACAAAAAAATGATGATAAATTTAGAATGTCATTTTATATATAGTTAAGTATAAATATGATAATGTACGGCATTTAAGTTGGAATAGAAGATATTATGTTATATGGAATTATTTTTGTATAATATCAAGCTTAACCCCTCTACTTATATTTAAAATTATTGCCACCAATCTCAAATTTGAGGCATAAAGTATAAAGTTGGACTTGGACTGAAAAATGGTGATTAATTTAGATTGTCATTTTATTTATAGGTAAGTATACATATGATATTGTAAGGTATTTAAGATGGAATTGAAGATATTATGTTAAATACATTTGTTTGTGTATAATATCAAGCTTAACCATTCAACCTATATTTGAAACTATTGCCAACCACTCGGATAGAGTGTGTGGTGTCGTAGTGTGAACACGTGAGAATTTTGCTCTGTATAGAAATTGAAAAATAAAGGAAAAACTGTTGAAATAATTATAAATTAATATATCGCAGTAATCACTTTTAAAAAAACAATTTTATATCATTAATAAAAATAAAGTGACACCTGTGACATATTAATATATTTATATTTTGAATATTATATGTTATATGAAAATTATATAAAATAAATATAAAGAATAAAAGTAGTTGAGTGTCCTAATTCAATATGTTATGGGCCCAGACACAAAAGTCTGATAAAAAAATACTAATAATTTAAAAAATATATAAAATAAACCAAAGGAAAATATAAAGCAACAGAAGATTACCAATTAAAGAATAGGAAGAGGTCTACTGGTTATATTCAGTTACCTCAACTTAATTCTGGAAATTTTAATAATTGGAAGTTTAGAGTGTTAGCAATTTTAGAAGAAAAACAGATAAAAATAACATTAGAAAAGGAGGAAAGCGACATTATTGATCCAGAAGAAAAGAAAGCATTTAAGATAAAAGACGCCAAAGCAAAGTCTACAATAATTCAATGCATAACAGATAAACATTTAGATTTGTTGAAAGATGCTAAAACAGCAAAACAGATGATGAAAGCACTAGAAAATATATTTCAAAGCAAAAGTGTTTTTACGAAGTTAACATTAAAGAAGAAATTATTAACTTTAAAATTAAAAAGAGAAGAAAAATTAGAAGATCATTTCTTAAATTTTGATACACTATTCCGAGAATTAGAGAATATAGGATCAAAAATTGATGAATCCGATAAAGTATGCCATTTACTATTATCATTAAATGAAGAATATGATTCAGTTATTACCGCCATAGAAACTTTAAATACAGATGTCACAATGGATTTTGACAAGTCAAGACTGTTAGACGAAGAAATAAAACTTGCAAATAAAATTGAAAAAAGGTCAAATAATGAAGATGTTGCATTTAACGCAACAAAGATAATTTGTTATAAATGTGGAAAAGAAGGGCATAAAGCTAATACTTGTTATAGAAACTATCAGAATCAAGATAGAAATAGTCGTGGAAACTTTAGACGTGAAAATAGAAGATTTAATACATGGCAAACTCGAGGTGGTCAAGGTCAACGAAATGGAAACATGTATCATAAAAAAACAAATGAAGCTGAAGAACAAGATAAAATTTTATTTATAGCTTTAAATTGTATACCTAAATTACACAACGAAAATATATTTATTTTAGACTCTGGTGCAACACAACATATGTTCACAACAAAGCTTGAAAAATACATAACAAATATTTATATGTTAGACAAGAAAGTAATAATTAAGGTAGCTAATGGAGAAAATATGGAAGCCAAAAAGAAAGGTACTCTACATGTTTTCTGTCAAGAAAGAGAACTGCTAATTCCAGCGTTAATTGTTGAAGGGATGCAACAGAACTTAATTTCTGTTGCACAACTTTTAAGTAAAGGTATAAGAGTTGTATTTAAAGAAGAAAAAGCTTATTCAAAAATTGATTATTTCAAGAATTATAAAGAAGAAAATTGTTATAATATGACAAATGAAAAAGATCTCGAAAAAGATAATATATGGTACCGCAGACTAGGGCATTTAAATCGAACAGGATTAAAAATTTTAAATTTACCTATTAGCGAAAAGATATGCGAACAATGTATTAAAGGCAAAGCTACAAGAAGGCCATTTTATGAGAGAGAAAAGAAATCTACAAAAATAGGAGATCTTATACATAGTGATATATCAGGTCCAATAAATCCACCGACTAATGAAGGCTACAAATATTTTCAAGTGCTGATTGATGATTTCTCACATTTTGTTATTGTGAAATTATTAAAAACAAAAAATGAAGTTGTACAAAATTTAATAGATTTTATCAAACTAATTAAGACACAACATGATACAAAAACTAAGAAAATAAGACTTGATAATGGCGGAGAATTTACATCAAATAAATTTAAAGAATTTTGTAAACATAAAGGAATTGAAATACAATACACTGTACCATATAGTCCACAGCAAAATGGAACTGCGGAAAGAATGAACAGAACATTGTTATATAAGTAAGAGTAAAATTATCAGAAACTGGAGTCCCAAAAGAACTATGGAGTGAAGCATTACTGTGTTCTACATTCGAATTAAATAGGTGCCCAACAAGAGCTAATGAAGGAGTTCCCCCAGCAGCAAGATGGTACGGACAAAATGATTTACAAAAATTGCGAGTTTTTGGAAGCCGAGCATGAGTTGTTAAACATCCAAAAGAAAATAAATTAAATCCTCGTGCAGAACAATGTATAATGATGGGATATACTGGAGGAGGATATAGATTATGGAATATTAGTGAAAAGAAAATAATAAATGCAAGAGATGTAATTTTTGATGAAGAAAATATTAAATTTGATATAAATCAAAATAACAAAAATAGAGAAGAAAATAAGTATGAATACTATGAAGAAAATACAGACGATGAAGACCCTATGATAAACAGTCAAGAAAAAGGAATAATAAACAGACAAGAAACTGAAATAGTAAACAATCAAGAAACAGAAAATGAAGAAAGTAAATCAAAATCTAAAAGAAATTTAAGAAAGCCAAATTATCTAAACGAATATGAAGTGTATTCAGCGTATTGTTTACTAACAACAGAACAAGAGCCAAAAAGTTATAATGAGCAAGCAAAACAAAAGAATGGCAAAATGCTAGACACAAAGAACTAAATGCTCTAATAAAAATGAAAACATGGGAAGAAGCATAGTTACCTAAAGAGAAAACAGCGGTAGACACAAGATGGGTATTCAGAATAAAAGAAAATGGAACGAAGAAAGCAAGACTAGTAGCTAAAGGTTATCAACAATCATGCGATTTTAATGTATATTCCCCAGTTGCACGATTTTCAACGATAAGAATAATGTTGTCAATGGCTGTACAAGAGAACTGGAATGTAAGACAACTAGATATTCCTACAGCTTTTTTGAACGGAAAGTTAACATCTGAGGTATATATAAATGCTCCTGAAGGTCTCGAAGAAGGTAAAACATACAAATTAAAAAGAGCTCTCTATGGATTGAAAGAGTCTCCTCGATGTTGGAATGAGGAATCCCACAAATTTGCAGAAGAAAATAAATTTGAACGATCCAGACATGATTTCTGCCTGTATATTAAAAACAAAACATTTATGTTAATTTGGGTTGATGACATTATAATAACAGGACATGCAATAGAAGAAACTGTAAAAATATTGAAAGACAAATTTAAAGCCAAAGATCTTGGGGAGGTAAAAAACTATTTGGGATTTGAGATAGAAAGAAAAGCAAACACTATGAAAATTTCACAAACTAAATTGATAGATAAAATTTTAGAAAAATTTAACATGACAGATTGTAAAAGTGCAAAGACTCCCATGGAAGAAAATTTTATATGTGACACAGAAGAAACAATAATACAAGTACCGTTTCGTGAATTAATAGGAAGTATGATGTATTTGTTAATAGCAACTCGGCCCGATATTACATATGCTATTTCATATTTAAGTCAGTTTCTGGACAAACCTACTGTACAAATATGAAAAGCTGGAAAGAGGGTAATGCGATACCTACAAGAAACAAAAAATATTGCCCTCACTTTTTCCCGTAATTCAAATAAAAATGAAATCATTGCCTACTCTGATGCCGACTGGGCAGGTGATTCTACTGATCGCAAGAGTATGACTGGCTGTGTAATCTATTTCAAAGGTAATGCTGTTTCATGGATTGTAAGAAAGCAGAAGACAGTTGCATTATCATCCACTGAGGCTGAATACATCGCCGCAGCAAATACCGCCACAGAGTTACTGTCTATTCAAGGAGTAGCAATGGATTTCAATAATATGCATAGAACAGAAGCCAATGTTTATATCGACAATCGTGGTGCAATTGACTTAACACAAAGTTTTCAAAATAGCAAACGTAGTAAACATATCGACATACGTTATCATTTCATTAAAGATCTTGTTACTAAAAATATTATAAACATAAAGTATATTTCTTCTAATGAAAACGTTGCCGATATATTAACAAAAGCTTTATCTTACATTAAGCATAGTAAATTCAGAGATATGTTAAATGTTAAAATTTAGACACTTTATCATAATTATAAATTTATATGTTATTTAAATTTATAATTAAGGGAGAGTGTTGAAATAATTATAAATTAATATATCGCAGTAATCACTTTAAAAAAAACAATATTATATCATTGATAAAAATAAAGTGACACCTGTGACATATTAATATATTTATATTTTGAATGTTACATGTTATATGAAAATTATATAAAATAAATATATAGAATAAAAGTAGTTGAGTGTCCTAATTCAATAAAAACAAGTAAAATAAAAATTGTCAACAACGAAAGCAAAGGTGTAACAAAAGACTACAAAAGAAGATACAGATACAAAGATAAGTATCGGTAGAAAGAAAAGTAAAAAACAAATAAAAATTACAGCTATTTACAGGTTAAGCACATGTGCTATCTTGGAAATCAGAAATATTCATTACCGACAGAAATTAGACAGAGACATCTCTTGTTCAGTAGCAGCCAGCGACGATTCAGTTTGTAGTGTTGGATGGCAAGATAAAGGATAAAAACGGAAACTACCTTTTTTAAAGTGACATCTGACCGACGACAACGTAACTTGACCAGCGCTGGGGCCGCTTGGGTGTCGAATCAAGTAGGTATCCGATTCCACGGTCTGAGTGACGTCATAGGAGCGTTAAGCGTCGGGAAACCAGCAATACAGCGAGGTAAAAAGGGAAAGCGGAGATGGAAAGATCTCCAACAAGAAAGAGGAAAGTGACAGGTGCAACAGAGGATGAGATTTTAAAAATGCTTAAGAATATGAGCAGAGAGATAATTGATCTGAGAAGTGACATGATAAAAAAACTAGAGGACTTTGTCAACGTACTCAAAGAAGATGTCAAGCAGTTAAAAATAAAAGTTGAGAAAAAAGACCAGGATATTATTAGCTTAAACCGACGCATAGAAAAGTTAGAGAGATCGGATGAGGAAAAAGAGAAAATGGAAAAAAAGAATAATATTATAATAAAAAGGAGCGACACTGAAAGATGCTCAATAGGTTGAAAACTTTATAAAAAGCAGAATGGGAATAACAACGAAAGTAACAAAGGCGTAGAAAGTTGGAAAGTTAAAAGAAAAGCAAGCGATAGTAGCGACTGTAAATTCATGAGAAGACAAGAAGCTAGTGATGAGTAACAAAAATAAACTGAGAGGCACCAATATTTACATAGATCACGACATGACGTACAATGAAAGGATAATTCAAAATGAAATCTCAAAAAGAGCTAAAGAAGAAAAAGAGCTAAAAAAATATAGTAAAGATAGGATACAGAAAATTAAAAATCGGTAGAGGTTGGTATAAATGGAATGAAGAACAAAAAAACTTAATTAAAAGTTCAAAAAACTAATAAATAGGAATAATAAAGAAGTAGTTAACATACAAATAGGCTTTTGGAATATAGCGGGAATAAAAAGTAAAGGTAAAGATTTTTGGGACATAATAAATAAATATGATATAGTAGGGTTAACAGAAAGTTGGCTAGAGGAAAAAGATTAGAATAAATGGAAAAATAAAATGCCCAGTGATTTCACATGGAAAATTAAATACGCCAAGAGACTAAATAAAAAGAGAAGAGCAAAGGGAGGAATGGTAACAGGTATCAAGAAATACATTCAAGAAGCAAAAGAAACCATTTTCAATGAAAACATTATGGAAAGAAAAATTAAAATTGACAACGAGACATGGAGAATACTGACGGTATATAATGACAATAGAATAAACGAAATTCTTGCAGAAATAAGGGAGAAAAAAGAAGATACTAATGAAAATAAGTTAATTATAGGGGGGGATTTCAATGCCAGAATAGGCGAGGAAGGAGGGCTATGGAATTCCAAAACAGGAAGACAAGAGAAAAGAAGCACAAAGGACAAAATAATAAACAAATATGGGAAAGCTTTAATTGATGAATGTGGAAACAGAGATTGGGCTATTCTAAATGGAAACATAAAAGGAGACGAGGTGGGTGACTTCACATGTATAGGTAAAAGAGAAGAAAAGACAGTAATTGACTATATAATAGCAATTCAAGAGAGTTGGGAGAAAATTAGACACATGAAAGTAATTAATACAGTAGAATCCGACCATCAACTATTAAGCTTAGAACTAGAAAATAGTATAATAGTAAAAGAAGATGATCCAGTAATCACTCGAAAAGCTGTATGGGAAAAAGAAGACATAGAAAACTACAACATAAAAACCAGAGAGATAGCAGTAAAAGAGAGTAATGTGGAGGAACAAGTAAACGAGCTCATAAGTAAAATAAATGAAGCCACACGCAGAAAAGAAATAAGAGTGAACTCAAGAAACACAAACAGAAATGACTGGTGGAATAGTAGCTGTTTAGAAAAAAAAACGAAAAATGAGAAAGAAACGTAAGCAATGGAAAGATGGGATAATCACTGAAGAAGAATACAAAAATGAATTAAAAGAATATAAAGAATTGTGTATAAAATAAAAGGAAAACAAAAAGAAAGAAATTGAGGAACAGCTGCAGAGAATAAAGACAGAGACGGAGGCATGGAGTTTTATTAGTAAAGAGAGGAAAAAGAAACAAGAGATATCAAAACAAATATCCGAAGAGGAATGAAAGTCCATTTCTGCACACTTTTAGATGGGAAAAATACCAAAATACTAAGAAGAGAAGAGAATAAACCGAAAATAGGTGGAGATGTAGAAGAGATAACCCTAGAAGAAGTTGAAGTGCAAATTAGTAAACTAAGAAAACGAAAAGCGGCAGGAGAAGACGAAATCACAAATGAAGCCTGGATATATGCAGATGAGAACTTATTAAGAATATTAACAAGTATTATTAACAAAGTATGGCGCACCGCACAAATACCTACTAGATGAAGAAAAGGAATTATACAACCGATTCATAAAAACGGAGACATAGACAAAGTAGAAAATTATAGAGGAATAACATTACTAGATACAGCGATGATTTTACAAGAAAAATTGGAGGAAGAAATAAGAGTAAAAAATCTCATACCAGAAAACCAGACAGATTTTCGGAAAACAAGAAGAACAACAGACAATATTTATATACTTAATCAAATGATTGAAAACGAGATCCGCAAAGATAAGGGAAAGTTATACGCATTGTTTGCAGATCTGAGAGCAGCGTTCGATAATGTAAATAGAGATCACCTGTTTAAAACTTTAACAAATATGAATATAGATAAACAATTGTTAGCGAACTTAGAGAACATCTACAGAGAAACTATATCGGTGATAAAAGTAAAGGACAGAACCACCGAGGAGATCTGGACAGAAAAAGGATTAAGGCAAGGATGTCCATTAAGCCCAACATTATTTTCACTATATATAGCGGATATAGAAGAATTCCTCAGCAAAGAGCAAACAGGCGGCATTGTAATAGGAAGAAAGAAAATATGGTCTCAAGCGTACGCGGATGACATCGTCATAGTCGCGAAAGATCCACCTGAAATGAAAGCAATGCTGAAAAGACTTGAACTGTATTTAAGAAGAAAAGATATGAATCTCAACGCGCAAAAATCAAAAATATGAAATTCAAAAAAGGTGGAGGTAGAGAAACCTCTGAAGTATGGAAGTGGAAAAATGAAAGTATCGAAGAGGTAAAAGAATTCAGATATTTGGGATATACATTGCAGAGGAATAACCAAGCCACAAAACACTTAGAGTAGCAATAGTAAAAAGTATTCTAATTTATGGGGCGGAAATTTTTGGATGGACAGAGCACAAACTAATAGAAGATGTACAAGTACGCTACATAAAATGGATCCAGGGCCTCGACATATGTACACCAGAATATATAGTACTGGAAGAAATGAAAATGGCAAAACTTCGAGTGGAAACAGGAAAGAGAGCAGTAAAATACGAAGAAAGAGTTAGAAACTCAGAGAATTCAATACTGAAAGAATGCTGGAAAGTTATAAGGAAGGGAGAGGACGACAAAAACAAATTAACAAGATGGGGACACACAAGAAAGGTATATGACGAAAGGAATGGATGCTCGTAAATGCAAATAGAGAGGAATCGAATAAATGAAGAAAGTGTGATCCTCGCAGTACAACAACGAGATTGGGATATACAGAAGCAGGAACAACAGAGCAGAATAAATCAATCCAATTACAATAAAAGATACAAACAGATACAAACAACAGAGATACCACGTTACATATTAAACCCAAAGAAAAACATCAAAATGATAGCCAGATTCAGATGCGGTAACGAAGAAAAAGACAACCAGTATTGGTTACCAAAGGAAGAAAGGGGGTGCAGATTATGTGGCAGAGGAGATGAAACACTGAAGCATTTAAGTATAGAATATTGCAGAGAAGTAAAAAGAGAAGATAGAGGAGGAATGGAGCTGTTAGACGATCTAGGATCAGGAGAGAAGTGGATGAGCGAAATCATTAAGAAGAGAACAGTAGCATAAATGTATTACACACACACAATGTAGAATAAAAATGTATATATTATTTCTGTAGATTCTAAACCACTTGGCAAGAATAAATATTAATAAATAAATAAATATTGCCAATTACTCTATAATTATAAACATAAAGTATAAAATTGGACATAGACAAAACAATGATGATTAATTTATGTTGTCATTTTATACATATGATATTGTAAGGCATTTAAGATGGAATTGTAGAAATTAAGTTAATTACATTTGTTTGTGTCTAATATCAAACTTAACCATACAACCCATATTTAAAATTATTGTTAACAATCAATAATTTTAAGCATAAAGGCATTTAAGATGGAATTGAATATATTACGTTAAACACATTTGTTTGTGTATAATATTAAACTTAAACATACAACCCATATTTAAAATTGTTAATGATATGAGAACACAGTACAATCCAGTATGAGTAAATAATAATGATTTAATGACACTAAAGTAAAAACATACAAAAACAACAATAATAAATTATATCCGGCTACTACGATCAGCTTCAGTCGTGGCTACCATGATCAGCTTGAGTCGTGGATGTAGCGATTTTATAACAGTCCCCCTCGACGAGAGCGCCATCGTCTGGACTTGATATGTTGAACAGCCCTAGAAGTTCGGTGCATTTCTTTCTCTTCGGATGCTACGTGTTCCAACGTGATTAGTTCGGTGTTGATAACTTCACGGACGAAATGATGCCGAATGTCTATATGTTTCGTTCGTGCGTGGTAGACGGGATTGATTCCGAGCTTTTGAGCCCCGCAATTGTTAATGAACAATTTCATGGTGTCTTCTATGTAGATATCCATGTCTCGAAGAATACGTTGGAAATAAACAGCTGCTTTTGTCGCTTCGCTGAGGGCCATGTATTCAGCCTCCGTCAAGGATAACGCTACGGTCCTTTGTTTTCTCGAAACCTAGGATATATATCCGCCGTTCATTTCGAATGCATATCCGGTGAAAGATCTGTCAGCGTCCACGAAGCCTTCTACTTTGCTTGTTTCGCGTCCATACGAAATTCCGAGACTTGCAGTCCCCTTGAGGTACCGTAAATTTCTCTTAGCTGCTATCCAGTGGGTCTTGCCGAAGCAGTCATTGAATTGGCTGAGCACACTTGCAGCATGTGCCACGTCGAGACGAGTCGCCACTGAGAGTACAGGAGTCCTCCAACCAGTTCGCGGTATATCGGATTTCTGTACATGCGTTGTTGGCTAGATTGAGCTTTCCCTGCTTGTTGACATCGAAACCTGTAAAAGCGTTGACGTCCTTGCACATATGCGATGTGCACCCGCTGTCAATGCACCAGACGCTACGAGTCGAATTTTCCTGGATTTGGAACACTTCGCTCGCAAGTGCAATGTACATGCTGACGTCTTCTGAACATTTCGCATATTCTTTGCTTGATTTCTTCGCACTGCGATATACTCTTGCTATATGTCCAAACTTGCTGCATTTGAAGCATCTAATTTTCTTTTCTTTGGTCATGCTTTCTGCTCTTTTATCTTTTTTCCACCAATTTCTCTTATTGCTTGTGTCTTTTCTTGCAACCATCGCATGTTGGTCCGGCAATTTTTCGTTTAGTATGTCTCTTCTGGTCTCATACTATTCAAGTAACTTTACTCTCAACATTTCGGGGGTTGATAGTTCATCGCGAGATGCGATAGCACACCTGAAGTTCTCGTAGCTTTCGGGCAGGCTCCTTAACATCATGACGCTCAATAGATCATTATTAACATCAATCTTTATGTCGGCTAACTTGTCGACAAAATTTAGGAAACCTTGTGTGCTTTCACGTGCGTCTTCACCGTCTCTCATCTTATGTGAGATTAGCTGGTTCAGCAATGCGGTCTTTCGTACTGGACCCAAAGGTCATAAATTTGCTCCAGTTTAGTCCAAATCTGTCGCGCGGTCTCACACCCTCGTACTTGCTTCAGTACTGCTGTACTCGTCGCCAGGATATCTGACTGCGCCTTGAGATTTCCATCGGTCCAACGTCGCACGATTTCTTCCGTCGCGTCTTTGCCACCCTTCGGTTTTGCGATTGTATTGGTTACATACCCCCAAGCGTCATTCTTGATTAGAATCGCCTTCATCTGGATCTTCCAGGTGTCGTAGTTTTCGTGACTTAGAAGTTCAACACGAATACCGCTTGCACTCATTTTAATGTCGCGTCAAAAACGAAAAATTGAATTAATGATTACGCGAAAACAAATATATGAGGATCGCCCTTACTGAGCTTACCAGCTGGGCCCATAACCTGTTAATGAAATGAGGACACAGTACAATCAAGTGAGAGTAAATGATAACGATTTAATGACACTAAAGTAAAAACATACAAAAACAACAATAATAAATTATATCCAGCTACTACGATCAGCTTCAGTCGTGGCTACCATGATCAGCTTGAGTCGTGGATGTAGCGATTTTCTAACAAAAATCATTGCCAACAATTCATTATTTTAAGCATAAAGTATTAAGTTGGACTTTGACAGAAAACGGATGATTAATTTAGATTGTCATTTCAAATATAGGTATAGGTGCACAAAAAAATGATGAATAATATAGATTGTCATTTTATATATAGATAAGTATTCATATGATATTGTAAGGCATTTAAACTGGAATTGAAGATATTATGCTAAGATCATTTGTTTGTGTATAATATCAAGCTTAACCATACAACTCATATTTAAAATTATTGCCAACAATCTAAAATTTTAAGCATAAAGTGTAAAGTTGGATTTGGACAGAATAATGATGATTAATTTAGACTGTCATTTTATGTATAGGTAAGTATTCATATGTTATTGTAAAGCATTTAATTTGGAATTGAAGATATTATGTTAAATACATTTGTTTGTGTATAATATCAAGCTTAACCATACAACCCATAATAGAAATTCATGCCAACCACTCTAGAATTATAAGCATAAAGTATATAGTTAGATTTAGACAGAAAGATAATAAATAATTTAGATAGTCATTTTATATATAGGTAAGTATACATATGATATCCTTAGGCATTTAAGATGGAATTGAAGATTTTATGTTAAATATAATTATTTTGTATAATATCAAGCTTAACCACACAACCCATATTTGAAATTATTGCTAACAATATATAATTTAAAGCATAAAGTATAAAGTTGCATTAATAGACTGAAAAATGATGATTAATTTAGATTGTCATTTTATATATAGGTATGTATAAATATGATATTGTAAAGCAATTAAGATGGAATTTAAGATATTGTGTTAAATACATTTGTGTGTGTATAATATCAAGCTTAACAATACAACCTATATTTGAAATTATTGCCAGCAATCTATAATTTTAAGCATGAAGTATAAAGTTGGACTTAGACAAAGAAATATTGATTGATTTAGATTTTTATTTCATATACAGGTAAGTATACATATGATATTGTAAAGCTTTTAAGATGAAATTGAATATATTATGTTAAATACATTTGTTTGTATATAATATCAAGCTTAACTATACATCCTACATTTAAAATTATTTGTAACTATTTTATTATCATAGGCATAAAGTTTAAAATTGGACTGATGATTAATTTAGATTGTCATTTTAAATATAGGTAAGTATACATATGATATTGTAAGGCATTTAAGATGGAATTAAAGATATTATGTTAAATACATGTTTTTGTGTATAATATCAAGTTTAACCATTCAACCCATATTTGAAATTATTGCCAACCTCTCTAAAATTATAGGCATAAGGTATAAATTTGGACTTAGACAAAAATATCATGATTAATTTAGATTGTCATTTTATATATAGGTTAGTATTCATATGAGATTCTAATGCATTTAAGATTGAGTTGAAGATATGTTAAATACATTTGTTTGTATATAACATCAAGTTTAACCATACAACCCATATATGAATTTATTACCAACTACTGAATATATTATGTTAAATATGGTTGTTTGTGTATAATATCAAGCTTAACCATAAAACCCTTATTTAAAGGTATTGCCAACAATCTATAATTTTTAACATAAAGTATTTATTTATTTATCTATTTATTGAACAATTTATCCTACAGAACATAAGTTCCAATTAGAGGACAATTATATGAAAAGTATAACAAAATAACAAAAGCCTTGCACAAAATTGCAATAAATACAAGAAAAAATACAAAAATACAAGAAAAAATACAAATTACAAAGGAAAAGTTCATTCTATTAATACATACAAATTTAAATTAAATTTTTACTAATGTAAAATAATTAATCAAACTTCGTCTAAATGCACTAAAGGTGTCAGCAAATATATCAATACTGCAAGTAATACCATTGAAAATGTTACACATTTGAAATACAGGGGATTTCATTTCATAATTAGTTCTAGTTCTCTTACAGTGAAACGCAAGCTTATTTCTAGAGGTTTTACGGGGAATATTTAAAAAAAGATGACCTTTAATAGAGCTGTCATTAATAACATTATTTAAAACTTTATAGAGAAATAAACATGATTGCATTTTACGTCTATTGAAAAGGGAAATAATTTTGAATTCAGTTAATAAAGAATCGTAGTCTGTATCATAGCTGGGATATTGGTTATGTTTCTTATAATAACAATAATTAAGAAATCATTTTTGAATAGATTCAAGTTGAATAGCATATTTATTATAAATTGGATTCCATATTTGTGAGCAATATTCCAATTTTGATCTAACTAATGAATAATACAAACGTTGGAGAGTATACAAATTATGAAACGGTTTACAAGACCTTATAATGAACCCTAATGTTTTTAAACAAGATTTTTTAAGGTACTCAATATGTAAATTGTAAGATAACTTGCTATCAAAAATAACTCCAAGATCCTTAAATTGTGATATCCTTTCAAGATAAGTGTTCTCCATGATGTATGGATAAGTATAAACAAATTTTTTGACAAGATAGCTCATTATCTTACATTTACTAAAGTTAAAAAATAATTTGGATGATCGAGACCAAGATAATAATCTGTTTAAATCATTTTGTAAAAGAATACAATCTTGTAAACTGTTAATGATTCTAAAAATTTTTAAATCATCAGCATAGAGTAGAATTTCGGAATTTTTGACAATATCAACGATATCATTAATGAATAAAACAAACAATAATGGACCAAGATTAGACCCTTGAGGCACATCAGAAGTGGCAATATAAGGTGAAGAATTATAGTTATTAATACGTACTTTAAAAGTTCTAGACTGAAGGTAAGATTGAAGAAGAGTAATAAGGTCAGAAGAAAAATTGAAATTAGTTTGTAATTTTTGAAGAAGGACAGAGTGATTAACTGTATCAAAAGCTTTTCTGAAATCGGTGTAAATAACATCAATTTGAGAATTATCATGTAAAGAATTTAATGCATATTCAGTAAAATTAATTAAATTAGTTGTTGTAGATCTGCCCTTCACGAAACCATGTTGATGAACTGAAATAAGATTTTCAACACTGCTGTATATCTGTATGTAGAGAATAGATTCAAAAATTTTAGAAATATTTGATAAAATACAAATTGGACGATAATTAGTGATATCAGATATGTCACCTGATTTCAAAATTGGAGTGATAAAAGAAGATTTAAGAATAGAGGGAAAGACTTTACTTTTGATAGATAAGTTGAATAAGTATTTTAATGGTTCAAGAAATATGTGACTACAGGCCTTAATAATATACGCTGGTAAATTATCAGGTCCAGGATTACGACTAGGTTTTAAACATTTAATTGCATCCAAAATATGGTCGTCCGTGACATAAGAAATATTAACATTGTTGTGTGTACAGTTATCTACCCTAATGTTTGAAGTTGAGTAGTTTTGCTGTTCGGATGGAATATAAACACTGGCAAAGAAGTCGGCGAAACCCTGTACTATGCTAGGTGTGTTGACGTACTTATGATCATGAAGTTTCATACATCCGGGGAAACTAGAAGATCGTTTTTTATAATTAATAAATTTCCAGAATTTCTTTGGATCAGAGGATAATGTAGATTCAACATTATTAATATATTTGTTGTATTCGATATTAATTTGTTTTTTAATAGTTGTACGTAATTGTTTAAATTCCGTTAAATATTGTTCATTTTTATAGATTTTATATAGCTTGTGATAATGATGTTTTAGTTTTATTTTATTAATAATTTGAGTGTTGAACCATGGTGGATAATTAGACGGATTCCTGTTATATTTCGGTACACATTTCTCAAAAACATCATATATTAATGAATAAAAATTTTTAAAAGCAGTATCTAGATCATCATATTGTCTAAGAACGTTCCAATCAATTTGCAACAGTAAATTATATAACAAGTAATAATTGGCAGCTGAAAAATTGTAGGTTGGAGATTTATCATTGTAAGTAACATTTGGGAATTTAATAATACAGTTAAAATTTAATAAAACAGATAAAGCAGGATGATGTGAGTCTTCATCAACAAGTGGATCAAGATCATGGGTAACAGTGCAGGGTAAATTACTAACAACTACATCCAATATTCTAGCTTTAGTATTAAGAACATTATTGTATTGACATGCATTTAAAAATTCTGTAAAGTTTATAAAATTAGAAGTAAGATTATCACTACAATTGCCTCTATTAACTAAATTAGGTATATTTAAATCACCTACAATAATAAAATTAGAATTCGATATATTAAGAAGCGATTCAAGACAATCAAAAATGAAATTTAGCTGCTCATTAGATACAGGTGGAGGTAAATAGACAACAATAATATAGATGAAGATACTGGGAGAAAGATGAACTTTTACACAAACTAGATCAGAAAGAGAAGAAGGGTGTAAAGAGAAGTTGACAGACTGAGATTTAAATTTATTGTTAATAGCACATAAAACGCCACCTCCTCGAAATTTACTCCTGAGTGCGTCTCTGTCTTTTCTATACACATCGTATTGAGATGAAAACAATTCTGATGAGTGTACACTGTTATTCAGCCAAGTTTCACTTAGACAGACGATATCTAAATCTGATGTAAATAAGTTATTATGGAGTAAATTTAACTTGGTGTTCAATCCTCTAACGTTTTGATAATAAATAGTTAGTGAATTTGACATTCAAATGTGTAACAAAAAATAAATAAGTATAAAAATAGACAAGTAAACTTTGCAGTGTATGAAAAATAAAAAATAATTAAATTGAATTGGAAATATCTTGCTAATATTTGTTTAAAAGGTTATTGACACTAGATGAAGTTTGAATAAATTAAGAATCAACTTTAAAAATACAATTTGAAATAAAATATAGAATCAAATGCAATATAAAGCATAGCATTTGACGCTCCAAATTTAATTAACACAAATTTATAATACATTTATAAATCCATAAGTGTAACTCTCTTTATTGTTCTGCCAATTTTAGCAAAAATAACACCGTCATTAGACCATACATTTTTAAAACCAAATTTTATGGACGCTAATTTTAATAACTCAAGTCTGTTTTTAGTGAGATCTTCTTTTATAGTGATTCCAGTACCTTTAAGTTTCCTACGATTTTGTAGTACAGCTGAGCGGTGTTTATACGAGGTGAATTTAATGATTATGGGGCGAGGTTTGGATGTATTGTTTATAGTTGAATCCCTCTTACCGGTACGATGACATCGATCTATCATATCTGGCACCACATTAGCACGTAACTTTTCATTCAACACAGAACACACAACATCTTCAGTATTTTCACCAACCACTTCAGAGACACCAAATAAACGGATACAGTTTCTTCGAGAGTACTGCTCCTGCTGGTCCAACCGATCCTCCAATAATTTAACTTGAGATGTTAATTCGGTGATGACTCCTTCGTAGTGGGATTTTTGCTCCTCCAACTTCTTATCAAAACGCTCAATAAGCTTATCTAAGAGCTTACCGACAAAATTATCGTTTGATAATAGAGAGCTGATTGTGCGCTCAACAATAGCAGAAAAATCTCTCGTTGCGGACATTGTAGATCATAGAAAGGTAAACGGAGAAAATTTATGTAAATAAATATATACAATGATATAAAAAATATAATAGTGCAGCACTTATAAAAACACAGCGGAGCGACAAAAAGCACGTCTACTCTAGGCAACGCATGCCATATGTATGCAATAAAGTTGCAGTTTTACAGAAAAATGATGATGATTAATTTAGATTGTCATTTTATATATATATATATATATATATATATATATATATACATATATAAATAAGTATAAGTTATATAGTGTAATAGGATTATTATACAAACAATATTAATCATAAGTAGCGTAAGATTACTGTCTAGCCTTTAGTTTTGTATAAATACAGGTCTGATAACACATATTGGACATTCTGTAACTAACCTTCTTGAAATAAAGTTCTTTTTAAAAACGACAACTTTTGAAATTATAATTTAACTGGCGACGAGAATAGGATACATCTCCAAAAACTAAAACGAAAGTATCTCTATTGATAGTTATTGAGACCAGCATTCATTGAAGTTGCAAACCTAAGACAAAGATCGGAGAATGCCTTCGATTACTATAACAAAATGTTAAGTTTATTAAATGCCCATACGGCATATGTTGAAACACAAATAGACGTAGTAGCATATCGACTAGCAATGACAACATACGGTAAAAATGTAGCCAAAAGATCTTTTTTGAGAGGACATCGAGATCCGCTACGATCATTCCTCCAAACAAAATTTAAACTCAGCTCTCAAAATTTTAATGAATGATATTCAAATGGAAGCGTCTAGAATAAGTTCAACCCTCTCCTACAAAAATCAAACACCAACCAAACATACGCGCGCATTCCCTAAACATCCACAATACATACCACAAATACAACAGCCATTAATATACCAAGATTTGATCCACCTTAACAGACAAACAACTTCCTGAAAGGTCCTATAAACATAAAAAAAAATACCAACATCAACAACAGACAAGACCTACTCCAATGTCGATTTCAACTCGACAAAGCTCAGTACAACAACCAACACATAGACCCACGTTCTAATCTCAGTCCAGACCTACATTCTATTCACAAGAACTACATAATGTAGAAAATTTAGATCCCTGCAATTCAGAAGAGAATTATAACGCGACTTCAAGTGACTATGACGATAATACCATGAATTACTACCAAGAATATGACGTACAAAATTCGGAAGAAACTCAAACCTTTGAGAATGATTTTTTTTAGACTCAATCCCACCTGCATTTACGGAGAAATAATGAATATTGACAGCGCTACAAAATAACCTTACCTATAATTAGACAAATATAAATGTTTAGTAGATACCGGAAGCACTAGAAAACTTTACTTAATCAACAGCACACGGTATATCGAAGGGAGATAGCTACATAGTACTTTATTTTGACAATACCCCTATAAAATTTTATGTTTTCAAATTTCATAATGAATTTAATTTATTAATAATAATATTAAGATTTAAAAATATTACAATGTCAATACGCTGTAGTAAATGATAAAATATCATTGTTAGGACATGAATATATTTTTAATTACCATAACAATTTGATTAAACTAGAACCAAAAGAAACAAAATTTATTAAATATTTTATTAACGAACAAGACTCAGATGTCCTTTTGGAAAACAATAACACTGATATAGAAATTCCCGACAGTCTAGTTAAAATTTTAAACAAACAGATTGTATTTCCTATCATAAACAACTCTGATAAGGAAATTGAATTAAATAATTTAACTATATCTAATTTCACTAAAAATTACAAAATAACTAGTGCCCCAGTAGACCCGATTGACTTTAGTAACTTTAGGACAGAACATTTAAACAATTTAGAAAAACAGGATATTAATAAAAGACTTCCGTGACATATTTTTCAACGAAACTGATAAGCTGACCTTCATAAGTAAAATCAAACACGCTATAAAAACAAGCGATGAAATTCCAGCTCATGTTAGGAGTTATAAATATCCTCATTGTTATAAAGAAGAAATTCAAAACCAAGTTTCAAAATTATTAGATGATGATATAATTAGACATAGCTATTCACCGTGGATAGTTCCGAAAAAACGATGCATCTGGAAAAAAGAAATTTAGAATGGTCATTGACTATAAAAAACTCAATGAGTAAACGATTGACGATAAATACCCCACTCCAAATATTAACGATATACTTGACAAATTAGGCAGATGCAAATATTTCACTACCCTTGATTTAGTATCCGGCATTTGCCAAATCGAAATTGAACCAAATGATATCCCGAAAACAGCTTTTAATGTAGCAAATAGGCACTACGAATTCACTCGTATGCCGTTTGGCCTTAAGAACGCCCCAAGCACGTTCCAACGCTTGATGAATTTCATTTTAAAAGACTTAATTGAAAAAATTTGCCTTGTTTACTTAGATGATATCATCATCTTACAAAATAGTTTGGAAGAACATTTAGAAAATTTAAAAAAATATTTATTACCTTTAGAGAAGCCAATTTAAAAGTACAATTAAACAAATCAGAATTTTTGAGAAAAGAAGTTGAATATTTAAGACATGTTGTCACTTCAGAAGAAATTAAACCAAACCCAAATAAAATTTCGCCAATTAAAAATTTCCCAATTCCAAAAACACAAATAAATCATTTCTTGGCCTAATTGGATATTACCGGAGGTTCATCCAAAATTTTGCAAAAATTACAAAACCCCTAACAAGAACCCTTAAGAAAGGATCAGTAGTAGACATTAATAAGAAAGAATTTTGAAACATGCTAAACTTTACTAATAAATGACCCGATACTTCAATACCCAGACTTTTAAAAACCTTTAATTTTGACTACGGACGCAAGTAACTACACAATAGGTGCAGTTTTATCTCAAAATTTTGACGAAATGAACTGCCTATAGGTAGCAGAACATTGAATGGACATGAAATTAATTACTCAACTATTTAGGCACTACTTATATGGAACTAAATTCAAAATTATTACTGACTATCAACCCCTGACCTGGCTATTCAACCTAAAAGAACCAAACTCTAAATTCCTTCGCTGGAAATGTAAACTACAGGAATTCTACTATGACATTGATTATAAAAAGGGAAAATTAAATTCAAACGCTGACGCGTTATCTCGAATTAAAACAAATAATTTCGAAATAGTGGGAAAAAAAGGAGATCTGCTTGTAGAAGATGACCATTTAGCTCATTGTATTAGTTCAGACAGAAAACATGGCGCAGGAATAGCTGCACAGATAAATTCAATATTTGATAGTAAAAATTATTTATCAAAATTCAAAAACACAAGAATCACGGAAGTACTTATGCAAAGACAACCAAATGAGAAATTAATATTTCATTTAGTGACTAAAGACAAATATAATCACAAACCGACATGCAAACATTGAAAAGACACATTACAAAATTTAAAATTTTATTTGATCAGTAATAATATAGACAGCATTTCAATACTTAAAAATGGGTGTGGAAATGACAGGAAATCCTAGGAAAAAGTACTTTTAATTTAACACGAAATATTTTCGAACATAAATATCAAAATAACGGTATATACCCTGACTAATATAATCTAAAATTTTTCTATAGACTCAGACAACGACAGTAACAAATCAAACAAATCTTCAACAGATAACAATACTTGCCATTAGGATGATGAATCTCCCATATCTGGAATAAAATTTTTTGAAACTTCTATTAATACTAGACTAAACCAAATCATATTTAAAAGTAAATATAACGAAAGAATTTGAAAACAAAATTAGACTTTATGTTTATATTCCAAAATCAAAAGTAGCCGACAGTATTGTATCATTTTTGAAAGACTACTGTAAATCGAAAACAAAATATTTTTGCATATTTAATGACAATCTTTACTACAGCATAAACGAAATTTTACAAAAAATGTTTATAAATAAAAGCATTCAAATGTTAAGTTGTAAAAATAAATTAGAAGATGTGAAAAATCAAGACCAACAACTTGTAATTGTAAAACTTTGTCACAAAGGAAAAACAAACCACCGAGGTATCACAGAAACGTTAAAACGTATTAAGGAAAAATATTATTGGGCCAATCTTCATAATTTAGTTCAAAATTATATTAACACTTGTGAAATTTGCCTTCAAAATAAATGTGAATGAACTCCTATTCAGTTAAATTTTCGTGTAATCCCTACCAGAAACAAACCTTTAGAAATCATCTATATGGATGTAATTTCATTAGAAAAGGACAAATATTTAACTATTATTGATAGTTTTTCAAAATTTGCCTAAAATTATAAATTAAAAAATATGACCTCAATAAAAATTGTTAATAAATAACGGACAAATTGAATGTTTTCATTCCACACTTGTTGAGTACGTAAGACTTTTAAACCATCAAAAGGAATACAAAAATTTAGATTTAAAAGATAAAATCCAATACGCAATGATCCGCTATAACAATACTATACACTCTACAACAAACTTTACACAAGTTGATATATTATTCGGACATTTCAAAAGTAACGATATAAATATTGATTTAGAGAAACAGCTTATTCAAAATTACGTTCAGAATCATAATGATAAAAATGCGAGTAATTTACAATAACTTGCAACAAAATTTACATAATAAAAAAAAACATAGCAGAAAAACGTAATCAAAACATTCCGGAAAATTTAGAAGAAGTTAGAATTAAACAAAACATTAGACACTCAGGCAAAATAACTAAACAAAAATATGTGACTCATAAAGTTGCAAAATTACAACCGAAATTTGGTACATTACAGACAAGTAAAAGGAAAAACATAAACTATCCAAAATTAAAAGACCAATAAAAATAACGCAAAACCCGACTATTTCAGACTTATCCTGATCGGATCAGGAGCAACCACAAAATTTTTGACCGACTTTACTCACAACCGTGGCGCAATCATCAATAAAGTAGGTGACGCTAAAATCTACTTAAATAAACACACTATACATTTTAATTACGACTTTCACTCTCTTTATACGGAATATGAAAGTTTAAACGACCAAATTGCACTGTTAAAATCTGAACTGCGAAAAAGCGACAATAAAACATTAATTGAATTTGTCAATTATTGGAAAATACTAAATTACTTTTAGAATGAAGTTCTTGAAAAATTAAAAAATTTTTAATCCAAAACTTATAAAAGATCTAAAAGAGGAATCATAAACGGCTTAGGTACTATCATAAAAGCTATTACAGAAAATTTAGACAGTGACGATGGACAAAAATATGACAAACTAATTCAACAACTAAAAACTAATCAAGAAACCCTAAACCAAAACATTTTACAAAATTACAACAGTAATACACAAATGATAAAATTATTTAACGAAATCGTAAAAAATATCAAGCACAACGAAATAATTTTAAAGTCCTAAATTTTAAAATACAAAAATTTCTATGCGATAAATCATCATTAATAGATTATTTATTTATAAAAGACATATTTAATCAAATAATAAATTTATTCAAATTTTTACAACATACTTTTGCAGCTTAGGTTTATTACACGATAGTATTATTCGTAATAAAATATTAAAAGATAATTTATTCCAAATTAATCAGAATCACAAATTAGAGTTTTCAGAAAATTTAAATAGTAATGAAATACAGCAGCTCATCTCAACCTATTGTAAATTGGAAAACAAAGAAATACGCTATTTAATTTTTGTGCAATTGTATTTTGAGAAACAATTAGAATAATTGCAATACACCCTTGTACTTACAGTCCAAAATAATGAACTAGTGACAATATTTGAAAACGAACATCTTCTTTTAAAAGACGATACCAACTTATATTCAATGTCCAGTGCGTGTGAAAAAATCAGTGATGAATATTAGTGCAACCACGTTAATAGTGAACAAATACCCCATGATGACTGTGATCATCAATTAATATATTATAATAATCCAAATAAATGTAATTATATCAATGTAGTTACTAACAATAGTGGCATGCTAGAAATTATTAATACTAACCAAATTATATTGTATTAACTTAAGGAGTATAAATTAAAAATTAAATGTCAGGATGAATATAAAGAATTCAAAATGTTAAAAGGAATTTATTTTGTTCAAAATAATAATTGTAAAATTAATAACAGACAAATTATTACTAATTCTATTAAGGAAAAACCTGTACTAATTTCATACTATAAATTCAACTTAACGGACAGTCAGAAAATAGATTCTAAAATCAATTTTAGAGATTTAAAGGTATGCAAATTATTAGGAAACAATTAAAAAATATCAATATTGTTCAGAATAATAAAATTAACAAATTTCATATAATAAGTTATAGTTTAATAATAACTATTGTGTTAACATTTATTATAATATCTTATAAATACAATTTAAAGTTAATTGGAAAATGTAAAATTAATCAAAACGAAAATACAAATTCTCATATGTCATCCCCCTCTCTACCAGGTGATGCCCAACTCTAAGAGTGGAGAAGTTATATTGTGTAACAGAATAATTATTAAGATTACTGCCTAGACTTTAATTTTGTATAAATACAGGTCTGATAACACAAATTGGACATTCTGTCACTAGCCTTCTTGAAATTAAGTTCTTTTTAAAAACGATACGAATCGAACTTATAATTTAAATTAATACATATGATATTCTAAGGCATTGAAGATATTTTGTTAAATATATTAATTAGTGTATAATATCAAGCTTAACCATACAACCCACATTAAAAGTTATTGCCAACCACTCTATAATTATAAGCATAAAATATAAAGTTAGACTTAGACAGAAAAGTTATGATTAATTTAGATTTTTATTTTATATATAGGTAAGTATACATATAATATTCTAAAGCATTTAAGATGAAATTTAAGATATTATGTTAAATACATTTGTTTGTGTATAATATTAAGCTTTAACATACAATCCATATTTGAAATTAATGCCAACCACTTTATAATTATAAGCATAATGTATAAATTTGGACTTAAAAAGAAAAATTATTATTAATTTATATTGTCATTTTATATATAGATAAGTATACATATGATATTGTAAGGCATTTAAGATGGAATTGAAGATATTATGTTAAATACAATTGTTTGTGTATAATATGAAGCTTAACCATACAACCAATATTTAAAGTTATTGCCAACAACTCTATAATTATAGATATACTCGTAGGTTAGTATACATATTATATTCTAAGGCATTTAAGATGGAATTAAAGATATTATGTTGAATACATTTGTTTGTGTATAAAATCAAGCTTAACCATACAACCCATATTTGAAGTTATTGCCAAACGCTCTATAATTATAAGCATAAAGTATAAAGTTAGACATAGACAGGTAAATAATGAATAATTAGGATTGTCATTTTATATATAGGTAAGTTTCATATGATATTGTAAGTCATTTAATATGGAATTGAAGATATTATGTTAAATACATTTGTTTGTGTATAATATAAAGCTTAACCATTCAACCCATATTTAAAATTGTTGCCTTTAATCTACAATTTTAAGCATAAAGTATAAAGTTGGACTCAGACAGAAAATTATGATTAATTTAGATTGTCATTTTATATATATATATATATATATATATATATATATATATATATATAGGTGAGTTTACATATAATATTCTAAGGCATTTAAGATGGATTTGTAGATATTAAGTTAAATACCTTTGTCTGTGTATTATATCAAGCTGAACCATACAACCAATACTTAAAGTTATTGCCAACAACTGTAATTATAAGCATAAAATATAAAGTGCGACTTAGACAGATAATGATAATTAATTTGGATTGTCATTTTACATATAGGTTAGTATATATATGATATTCTAAGGCATTTATGATGGAATTGAAGATATTATGTTAAATACATTTGTTTGTGTATAATATCAAGCTTAACCATACAACCCATATTTGAGGTTATTGCCAACCACATTATAATTATAAGCATAAAGTATAAAGTTGGACATAGACAGAGAAATGATGATTGATTTAGATTGTCATTTTATATATATTAAAGTATACATATGATATTCTAAGGTATATAACATGGAATTGAAGGCATTATGTTAAATATATTAATATGTATATAATAGCAAGCTTAACCATACAACCCATATTTGAAGTTATAGCTAACCACTCTATAATTACAAACATAAAGTATAAAGTGGGACATAGACGGAAAAATGGTGATAATTTAGATTGTCAATTTCTATATAGTTACGTATACATATGATATTGTTAGTCATTTAAGATGGAATTGAAAATAATATATTAAATACATTTGTTTTAACTATACAACCCATATTTGAAATTATTGCCAGACACTCTATAATTATAAGCATAAATTATAAAGTTGAACTTTGAATGAAAAATGATAATTAATCAAGATTTTTATTTTAAATATATATAGGTAAGAATACAATTGATATTATAAGGCATTTAATATAGAATTGGAGATATTATGTTAAATACATTTGTTTGTGTATACTATCAAACTTAACTATATAACCTGTATTTGAATTTAATGCAAACCACTCTATAACTATAAGTATAAACTAGAAAGTAGCACTTCAACAGAAAAATGATGATTAATTTTGATTGTAATTTTTTATATTTTTTTTTAAGATGGAATTGACGATGTTAATGTTTAATAAATTTACTTGTGTATAATATCAGGCTTAACTATACAACCCTTATTTGAAATTATTGCCAACTACTCTATAAGATAAACTTAAATTATAATGTAGGACTAAAACATGAAAATGATGAATAATTTAGATTGTCATTTTATATACAGTATGTTCCATTTAAAAGTGCCACCATTGCTATCTCGAGAAATATAAGAGCTACGAGGTTGGTTAAATTAGCAAAGAACCACAATTTTACAAGACTAATACAATGAGCAAAAAAAAATTTTTTTTCAACCAGTGGTTCTCGAAATACGGGACATAACTTTCTTATTTTAAACGGGAACGTATGTTTATTTTTAGGTTATTCGATAGAGTATTTTTTTCTGAATTCAGCGATATGTACATATGATATACTAATGTAACAAAATAATTGAGAAAAATGCATGTTAAATTTATATGTATTTTATTTATATCTGGCTGAAACAAGAGTGCTATGGTTAGAAAACATAGACATAATGGTCTGTCTAGCATTGTTTGATTATTTTTTGTTAAATTTTATTTTCTTAAACTGTCAGTTTTAAGAAGAAATGAATTGTTTTCTATCCAAAGCACTCTTATTTCAGCCAGATATAAATAAAATACAAATAAATCTACCCTGCATTTTTCTCAGTTATTTTGTTATATTAGTATATGATGTATTTATATCGTTGAATTCAGAAAAAAATACTCTATCGAATAACCTAAAAATAAACATAAGTTCCCATTTAAAAGAAGAAAGTTGTGTCCCGTATTTTGAGAACCACTGGTTGAAAAAAAAAATTTTTTTGCTCATTGTATTAGTCTTGTAAAATGGTGGTTCTTTGCTAATTTAACCAACCTCGTAGCTGTTATAGTTCTCGAGATAGCAATGGTGGCACTTTTAAATGGAACACCCTGTATAGGTAAGTTTAAATAAGATATTCTGAGACATTTAAAATGGAATTAAAGATATTATGTTAAATATATTAGTTTGCGTATAATATCAAGGTTAACCACACAGCTTATATTTGAATCTATTGCCAACCAATCTGTAAATATAAGCATAAAGTATAAAGTTCGACTTAGAGAGAAAAAATATAATTAATTTAGATTGTCATTTTATATATAGGTTAGTATATATATGATATTCTAAGGCATTTATGATGGAATTGAAGATATTATGTTAAATACATTTGTTTGTGTATAATATCAAGACTAACTATTCAACCCGTATTTCAAGTTATTGCCAACCACTCTATAATTATAACCATAAAGTATAAATATTACACTTAGACAGAAAAATGAGGGTTTATTTAGATTGTCATTTTATATATATAGGTAAGTATACATATGATATTGTAAAGCATTTAAGGTGGAATTGAAGGTATTATGTTAAATACTTTTGTTTGTGCATAATATCAAGCTTAACTTTACAACACATATTTGAAATTATTGCCATTCACTCTATAATTATAAGCATAAATTATAAAGTTGGACTTAGACTGACAAATGATAATTAATTTAGATTGTCAATTTATATATAGGTAAGAATACATATGATATTTGAAGGCATTTAAGATGGAATTGAAGATATAATGTTAAATATATTAGTGTGTGTATAATATCAAGCTTAACCATACAACCCATATTTGAAGTTATTGCCAACCTCTCTATAATTGTTATATTCTAATGTAGTAGTAAATAATGTAGTGGTCGAATAACACACAAAATATAACAAATTTAATGTATTTATTAATATAATATTCTAATGTATATCATTGAAATAATATGCAAACTTGTTGTTATTTTTCTAAGACACAATGATCATAAAATATATAAATTGAATAATTGTATCAAGTAGCCAACAATAATTATAAGCATAAAGTAAAAAGTTGGACATAGACAGAGAAATGATAATTATTTTAGATTGTCATTTTATATATAGGTAAGTATACATATAGTATTCTAAGGCATTTAAGATGGAATTGAAAATATTATATTAGCTGGTTTATAATATCAAGCCTAACCATAGAACCCACATTTGAAATTATTGCCAACCACTCTATAATTATAAGCATAAAGAATAAAGTTAGACAGAAAAATAATGTTTTATTTAGATTGTCATTTTATATATAGGTAGGTATACATATGATAATCTAAGGCATTTAAGGTGGAATTATAGATATGTTAAACTCATTTGTTTGTGTAAAATATCAAGCTTAAGCATACAACTCATATTTGAAATTATTGCCTACCACTCTATAATTACAACCATAAAGTATAAAGTTGGACTTAGACAGAAAAATGGTGATAATTTAGATTGCCATTTTTATATAGGTAAGTAAAAATATGATATTGATAGTCTTTTAAGATGGAATTGAAGATATTATGTCTAAAACATTTGTTTGTGTATAATAATAAGCTTAACCATACAACCCATATTTGAAATTATTGCCAACTACTCTTTAATTATAGGCATAATGTATAAAGCTGCACTTAGACGGAAAAATGATGAATAATTTAAATTGTCATTTTACGTATAGGTAAGTATACATATGATATTGTCAGGCATTTAAGATGGAATTGAAGATATTATGTTAAATACATTTGTTTGTGTATAATATCAAGCTTAACCATGTAACTCATATTTGAAATTATTGCCAACCTCTCTATAATTATAAGCATAAAGAGTAAAGCTGCACTTAGATTTAAAAATGATGATTGATTTAGATTGTCATTTTATATTATTAGTAAGTATACATATGATATTGTAAGGCATTTAAGATGGAATTAAAGATATTGTTTTGATAAATAAATTTGCGTATAATATCAAGCTTAAACATACAACACATGAGTTTTTCACTTAAACAGTGTTACGCACGTGTTTAACCCTTGCAATATAAAGTGAACCTTATTCAGAGTAAATCTCGAGCCAAATCAGAAGAAAGAAACGGACACCAAACATAAGGTACAGCTCAGTCAGTACACTTAGTACCCGGACCCGCTCCTCTTTCTTCCTGATTTATAACCCAACTTTCCTACTAAGAAAAATTCCCAAAAAATACAACCTAATGACCATACTAACACCATCTATAAACAAATAGAATAAATAAACAAAACAGGCACCACTGAGTACTGAGGCGCCAAACAACATGCAGTCACAATCAGCCATCCACATTACCGATCAAACAAGTCAAAACCTCAATCCAAACAAAACATTCGCGGATATGACTCGCAAAGACACAAAAAAAACCTTCCCGCATAAAGAACAAGCTATAGCTATAAATTCAATAGATGGCGAAAAAATTAAAGACTACATTATCAGCATAGGAAACATTGTCGGCCCTAAAAATATATTGTTCGCATCGCGAATATCGAACAACCGAATATGCATCTACCTGTCATCTAAAAATATTGTTGGTGATCTAGTTACAAACCACAAGGAAATAAAAATAAATGATCACACCACTACCCTTAGGAGATTAATTACCCCAGCAAAGAGACTTATATTGTCAAATGTCTGCCCATCCATACCCCATTCTGTAATAGAAAGTATACTAAAAAACACAGGACTCAAATTAGTATCCCCTATCAACTTCTTAAGAGTAGGTATGCAAGAAGCTGAATATCAACATATATTAAGTTTCAGACGACAAGTATACGTATCCCCAGAAGAAAATCTGCATGTACCTGAAAGCATTCTAATAAAATATGAGCAAACAGACTACAGGATCTTCATAACAACCGAAGAAAATATAACTTGCTTCATATGTAAACAAATAGGTCACAACAGCAATCAGTGCAAAAATATTGAAACACCAGAAATGACATCCTTAACAGATCTGAGTTCGAAATCCGGAAAAAGAACTAGATCCCAAATATCTGACAACACAGACACAAACACTGACGACCAACAAATAACAACTAAACGAACACACACAATATCACAAGACCAACCCTCGTCCAGTGGCACTAACATCAACTCAAACACAGACAAACAATGCAACAATAACACATACAAACGTATAAAAAAACCTACAATACCGCCTATAAACAAAAAAATTATCCCGAAAGATGACAATACAATAGTAACAATGCTCAAACCAGTTGAACAAGAAATAAAAGAAAACGAACAACAATACATATTAAAACTCGACGAATTCAAAGAATTTCTAGAAAATGCACAAGGAAGCACCGACACCGCTACAATAGCCAGAGAATTTACAGACGATATCCCCAAACTAATACAATTGATGAACAACATATATCCTAATATACAACACAGATCCCTTAAAAATCGGCTATCCAGACTCCAAAAGAAATTAAAACTACAAATAAGACTAGAAAAAAACTTACCCTTCAACATTAGCCTAGTATCATTAGCAAGCCAATAAGATTAATAATGGTCATACAATGGAATTGTAATGGCCTCGAATCCCATCGAGGCGAACTACAACTTTTAATTACCGAACATAATCCAGACTATTTATGCATTCAGGAAACCAGACATAATGAAAACAAAAACTTTAAACTTAAAAACTTTAACATCCATAGAAAAGACAGACTTAATGCAAACATAGCCAGCGGTGGTGTTGCAATCCTCGCAAAAAATAACAACCATGTGGAAGAAGTAGAATTAGACACAAACCTGGAGGTCATAGCCATCAAAATATTCCAACCGTATAAAATGACAATAGGATGTATTTATCTACCACCAAACACAAACATAACAGAAACACAAATAGAACATGTTCTAAATCAATTACCAAAACCATATCTCTTAGTAGGAGACTATAACGCGCACAACTTCATAGTAGAAAATATGATATTACGACCTTACAATCTTAAACGATGGCACACCAACGCACTTCTGCAGCAATTCAGGTAACTTTTCGTGTATAGACCTGGCAATCTGCGATCCACAAATCATCTCAAACTTCTCATGGGAAATCATACATACACTATTCACCAGTAACCATTTCCCCATTAAAATAGGAACATACGACCAAAGAGCAACTATAACCGACCCAATATATTCCCAATGGAACTTAAATAATGCAGATTGGAAATTATTTACCGAATTAGCAAAGATAAAAGAAGAATCCCTCAATGAAAGCGAAGAAATAGATGACATACTAACAGCCCTAATAGAACTTATTAACAAAGCAGCAAATACAGCTATCGGGAAAAAGAAAATATGCAAAGGAAGAAAAACTGTACCTTGGTGGAACGAAGTATGCAAGCAAGCTGTAAAAGATAAAAGCGCTATACAATTATAGGAAAAATAAAACCCAGGATAACCTGCTAACACTTAAAAGAAAACAAGCACAACTAAGAAGAGCTATCGAAAAAAGCAAAAAAGAATCTTGGCAAAAATTTGTATCAGATCTGAACCCAAACACACCTGTACAAACAGTCTGGAACAATATAAGGAAAATAAAAACAGGAAAAACGTTCCAACAAACAACAACACTGAAAGTACAAAATAAAATCATCACGGATAACGAAGACATAGCAAACACACTTGCAGACACATTCAAAAATAACTCGTCCGACGCAAATTACACACAACAATTCAAAAATTACAAAAACGAAATAGAGAACAATCCATCAATAATAATAGACGACAACTCTAACCCGATAAACATACCTTTCACATACAACGAACATGAAAATGCACTTAAAAACACTAAAGGAAAAAGCAGCCCAGGTCCAGATGGAATACCATACGAATTAATTACACACCTACCTCAGGAAACTTTAAAATATCTACTCCTCGTCCATAATTTTATATGGGACAAACATGTATACCCCAGTATGTGGAGCCATGTTTTAACAATCCCAATACTAAAACCCAACAAAGATAAAACCGATCCAGCCAACTACCGCCCGATCTCCTTGTCAAATTGCCTCAGTAAAATATTCCAAAAAATGATTAACAAAAGATTAACGTGGCATTTAGAAAAAAAGAAAATTCTGACAAAAGAACAAAGCGGCTTCCGTGAAGAACAATGCACCATCGACCAAATTATACACTTAAAAACAGCTGTCCAAAATGCATTCAGGGAAAAACAACATCTTATTGCAGTATGTCTCGACATTCAAAATGCCTATGACACAACCTGGAAACATCATATAATAGAAACACTCAAATCATATAACTTTAAAGGAAACATATTACACTATATAAACAACTTCTTAAAAGATAGAAAGTTCAGAGAGAAGAGCAATGGAAAATTATCAACTGAAAAGACACAAAAAAAACGGGGTCCCACAAGGTGAAATTCTTAGCGTCACCCTTTTTTTATTAGCAATGAACAACATCACTAAACAAATACACAACTCCATAAAAATATATCTGTTTGCAGATGATCTCATCATATATTACAGCGGGAAAAACATTAACACCATACAAGAGAAACTGCAAAAAGCAATCCAAAAACTTGAAGAATGGTCCACGAAAACTGGGTTCCAATTTTCCGAAACCAAAACAGAAGCAATACATTTTTGCAAAAAACGGAAACCACATGAACACCCTATACTAAACATAAAAAATAGCAACATTAAATACACAAACACAAAAAAATCCTCGGTGTAATCTTCGACAACAAATTAAGCTGGACACCACACTTATAAAACCTTAAGAAGGAGTGCATACAGAGATTGAATATAACTAAAGCAATCAGCAACACAAACTGGGGAGCACACAGAAATACTACACTAAATGTATATCGCACACTTATAAGATCAAAGATAGACTACGCATGTATTGTATATTCCACCGCAAGTCAGACAAAATTAAAAACAATAGACACAATTCACAATTCAGCCCTAAGATTAGCCACTGAAGCCTTCAGGTGGAGCACAATAAAGAGTATCCTTATAGAAGCAGGAGAACAACCTCTAGAATATAGAAGAGAGACAATAACTTTAAATTACACATTAAAAATAGCTAGAAATCCCGACAACCCAACACACAAAAACATATTCCACCCCAATGGCACTATAAAAACAGATACTCCCCTTCTCTTAAAAATACACAACTACATACACTCAAACCAAATTAACATTCCTTTAGTACAAACAAAATACCACCACAAACAACCACCATGGACAAACAAACAACCCAAATGTAACCTCGACCTCCTAATACTCCAGAAAGACCAAACTCCACCTGAGCTCTATCGAAATAATTTTAACACTCTCAAAGAAAAACACACAAATTCATTGCACATCTACACAGATGGATCAAAATTAAACAATAAAACAGGTGCAAGTGTAACCACAAACGGCTTCACCGACAACTACCGATTGCTAGACGAATGTAGTGTTTTTACAGCCGAAATATACGCCTTGGAACATGCCACGAAGTACATCATACAGAACAACATAAATGAAAACAAGATCATTATCTGTACAGACTCACTTAGTGCTGTTCAAAGTATCCAAAATACATTCAACAAGAATACCTTGGTTCAACAAATACATGACAATATCAACAAAGCTACTACCGAACACAACAAAGAAATCCACATTATGTGGGTTCCATCACACCAAGGCATTAAAGGCAACGAAAAAGCTGATAAAGCAACAAAAGACGCCACCTTCCACTTAAAGTGTGAAGTGGAAGAACTTACGAAAAATTAATATAAACACAATTGAGGAACTGGAAACAGCTTCTATTGACTTTCATAATGCGCTACACACAGCATATGAAAACAGCTGTACAGTAAAGCTTCGACAAAGTACTAGGAAAGTACTTTGGTGGATCGAGGAGCTAAGTAAACAAAGAGTCACTGTTAGAAGGTTATACAATAAAACCAAAACCAGTGGCAGCGATGAGAGCTGGGAGCAATATAGAAGTGCCCTAACCTCATATAATAAAGAAATTCGCAGATCTAAAAGGAATGCATGGCGTAGTTTTTGTGAGGGCTTATCAGAAACGCCCACGGTAGCTCGCCTTCAGAAAGTCCTATCAAAAGATCATACGAATGAAATAGGCCTACTAAAGAAACCAGACGGGGACTATACGACAGATTCAAGGGAAACATTGGAGCTTCTTTTAAGCACACACTTCCCAGGATCGTCGTGGCCAGTTGAGCAGGAGGACAATTCCTCCGGAGCTACAACTAAGCTAAGATTAATTAACAGTTTTAACACTGCTAATAATATTTGTACAGAAAATAGAGTTGAATGGGCGATAAATACTTTCAAACCCTACAAGACACCTGGTGGAGATGGCATTTTTCCGGCACTTTTGCAGAAATGCATAAAGGATATACTGCCAATACTCTGCGAACTATACAAGCGAAGCCTAAAGTTAGGATACATTCCCACATTGTGGAGGAAAACTAATGTAGTCTTTATACCTAAAGGCGGAGGGCGTTTAAGTGTCCAGCCTAAGTCATGCAGACCCATTAGTTTATCATCATTTATAATGAAAGGTATGGAAAAGGTCTTAGATCAATACCTTAGGAATGAAGTGATAACTGCTTCACCACTAAACGGAAATCAATTTGCTTACCAGGAAGCAAAATCGACAACTACGGCTCTCCACAGCCTTGTCAATAATATAGAGAAAACCTTCATGGCAAAAGAAATAGCTCTGGGAATATTTATAGATATTGAGGGTGCCTTTGATAACACCTCCTATAAGTCCATTGAAAGAGCTGCTAGGTCAAAAGGTTTCGACCCAGCTGTAGTGGAATGGATAAAAGCCATGCTGCAAAGTCGAACGATTACAGCCTCGATAGGAGGAGAATCAGTAATGATAAAAACCAACAGAGGATGCCCACAAGGTGGGGTTTTATCACCTCTACTCTGGTGTATTGTCATTGATGACCTCCTGAATAGGCTCAATAAAGCTGGCTATTTTGCAAACGGATATGCAGATGACGTTGCAATTATGGTCAGAGGACGTAGTGACACCACTCTCTCGTACCTTACACAAAAAGCTCTAAATATAGTGCATGAGTGGTGCCTGGAACATGAACTTAGTGTAAACCCTACCAAAACTACAATCGTTCCCTTCACAAAGAGAAGGAAGCTAAATCTTCAAGCTCCTTACTTGAAGGGTACTAGAATTGAGTTTTCTACAGAGGTTAAGTATCTAGGAATCATTCTAGACCAAAAACTCACGTGGAATGTAGGCATTTAAGATGGAATTGATGATATTATTTTAAACACATTTGTTCGTGTATAGTATCAAGCTTACCCATTCCACCAATATTTTAAATTATTGCCAACTACTCCATAATTATAAGCATCAAATATGAAGCTGCATTTAGACAGAAAAATGAAGACTGATTTAGAATGTCACTTTATATGTAGGTAAGTATATATGATATTGTAAGTTATTCAAGATGGAATTGAAGATATTATGTTAAATACATTTGTTTGTGTATATTATCAAGTTTAAGCATACAAACTATATTTAAAATTATTGTCAACTACTCCATAATTATAAGCAAGAAGTATAAAGCTGCATTTGGACAGAAAAATGATGATTGATTTAGATTGTTATTTTATATATTGGTAAGTATACATATGATATTGTAAAGCATTTAAGATGAAACTGAATATATTATGTTAAATACAAATTATATCAACAAACCGTAGATTTATATTTTTTAAAACATTTATTAAATTAATAAAAGGTAAAGTACAGGCGCTATGATATACAGATCTTTATTCTACTGTGTCTCTAAACAATCTGATTTTTTTTACAAATCTACAGCATGAGGTTGGCGCCTGATTCCGTATACTTGATCAGCAATGAAAAGTTACTTAGAGTATGATGCAATAAGGGATGGGATCTAACATAATTCCTCTCCAGTAAGGCGAAAGAATACCTGTTGGTTCTTCAATAGGTATTGTTTTGTTAATTTGATTTATGTTAAAATTTTGTTTTACTAGTAATTTTCTAGCTGCATTTGCCGAATAAATCTTGATGATGACCATTATTGCACCAATTATAAATAGTGAATACAATAATACATCGTAGAATAAGGAATGATATTCTCATTTATGAATTTGTTTTATATGAGTAAGTTGTTGATTTGGAATCTTTATAGTTTCTAAATTTCTTATATTTAAGGTTTTATTAAATATTTCATTTTGTTTATTGTTTTTGATTTTCAAATTGATTATTTTGTCGTAATTAATAGCTCTGTGAAGTTTTTGTTAATTGATTGAACAGTTTCTTATAGAGTAGTTTCCAGATTTCATCGTCACATTCTATATTCATTAATTTCTTAATTGGTAGGTATGAATATACAATATTTGAAGGAATGGGGATTATTTTGTTATGATTTAGTAAGTTTACATAATTACAATTATCAGCATTCTTATTGAAATACAAGTTTTGTAGGCATTTATCGGGAACACAGTTATTTTGAGTACAAATATAACGTTTCTTTTCTACAAGAATACATTTATTCAAGTGGTTGATCTGTGTATTGGAGTTAGTGTAGTATCTTTGATTTAAATTGAGTGGTACAAATGTATTGTTGTTCATAGTGGGTATAGGGGTGATTTGCCAGGGTTCTGTTTGCAACAAAGGGATAGGAACGTCTATTATCAACTCTCATTTAAATTTTTCATATTTATAGTAAACTTTAATTAATTGTTGATGTTGCCAATTGTGCAATATGAGGTTTTTAAGGTCATTTGGTAACAATTAAGAAATTTCTGATTTTATATCTTCTCTAGATAATATTCCAAAATACAGTGTATTTGTTTCACAGAACGCGAAAGTTGTTTCGACTTCATCCATGATGCTTATTAAATTTGCAGACGTAAACATTAATTGTGTGATAATGTTCTCGATGTAGAGTTTATCTCTCATTTCGTCTATGGTTTTGCCAATGCTATCTTCTAAATTATTAATTTTATCTTGTATTAGTTTATTTTTAATTTATTTTGTCAACTTGTTTATTAAAGTATTTGGAAATTTATTGGTTAGAAATAATTCATTGGTTTATGTTTTCTTTTACAATATTATTATTTTCGTTTATTAATTTTAAAGCGTTGTCGTACCTTTCTTGGTCCGAAGAATCTAAATTACTTGTTATTGTTTTAATAATAAAACCTAGTCCGTTTGCTGTTCCTCGTTTGACTTTATCATTTTCATGAAATAAGACCTGTATTTTATTATTAAGTATATCTAAGAAGGTTTCTAATATTACAAGATTATTATTTATTTCTAATACGTAATTACTGCTACTATATTTATTATTAATTTCTAGTTTAATTTGATTATAATGTAGGGTAAGATTATAATATTCTTATTTAATTTTGTTAAGTTTAAGGTTTATATAAATAAACTTATTATTATTGTATATGAGGGCATCACCTTATTTTAGAATGTTTATTCCGGGGTTTTCTCTTTCGTCCCGGATGTTGACGGCAATGCAGGGTCATATGGCTCTGTAAATTTACGATATTGTTTTAAATTATTAACTTTTATTTTTTTATTTTTATCTGCAATAATTTGGGCTCTGTTTTTATTGTAAGTTTGAACTTTTTGTTGTTTTAGCGCGGATTTTCTATTTTACCCAATTTGCGTTTTCTTTGTTTTTCGTAAGCTTTTTTGGGCAATTTGCACGTGTCAACTTGTGAAGTTGCGTATTTTGTTTTGTTTTTGTCTAATAGGATTTAGGTTTCACTGTAGATTTTGTTTATTATGTCTTTGTGTGTTTGTATGTCATTATTTCAGGGGAAGTTTCTTCTTGTGATTCGTTGAAATGGCCAAAAAGAATTTCGTTTGGAATTCGTTTAGTTACTGAGTGGATGGTTTGGTTGTAAGCTTGTAAGGAATATCGAGTTTTGCTGCTGGCGTTTAAATCTTTAAAATCTTTATTTTGTTCTAAGATTCGCATGTGTTCCACAATAGTCGAATGGAATCTTTCAATATTGCCGTTGCTCTTTGGATTGTTTACGCTTATTAGATGTATGCGAATGTTTTTAGAGGATAGGAAGTTTAAAATTTGTTGATTGTTAAATTGCAATCCGTTGTCCGAGATTATTTATTTAGGAATTTCCGAATATTGAGAAGAATTTCATTAATTTTTGAAATACAGTAATTGTGTTTGTTTCAGGTAGATGATAAATTTGAGCATGTTTAGAGAAACTTTCAATAATTTTCAAAAATTTGTGTTTCTTTAGGGAGAGTATATCGATATGAATAATCTCTAGTGGTTTTGAGGCGGTTGGTATTTTATTGAAGGAGGTTTTGAGTGGGTTTCTTTCGTATTTATTTTCTTGTATCACAGTTGTTTATAAATTTTGAAACAGTTGCATGTTTGGCCAATAGTAATTATTTTTAAGTTTTTTATAAGTCTCTACTATGCCACGATAGTTTGTTTTGCTATTAGGATAATTTTGGATTAGTTTTTGTTGTTTATCGGGTGATTCAACGTCATTTAGTTGGGTTGTGCAATATATTCATTGATATGTACCAGGTTGGAAGTATACTTTCAAGATACTATTTAACATTGATCTTTATGTTTCTGGTGCTATACAGTGATGTTTTATACCGGGAGCGAGATATTCTTTAATAAATGTTAGTAATGTATCCCGAGAATTTATTTTGTTAATATACATGTACATTCTTTGTTTATTGTGTCCAAATAATTTTTTAATCTCTAATGTGCTTTTTGAATTTGTTTCTTTAAATATGATTTCGTTTTTGCCGAAATTTATAGGGTGATTCGTCATCTGAGTGTTCAGTGTGTGTGTAACTGTCGGTGTGTTTTTCCGCGATAACAGAACTAGTGTAGTGTTCAACATTTTTTAAAATGAATACATTTATTTGATTGTTTGTATTTTTAAATATTTCTATTAGTAATTTTTCTATATTACTCTAATTTTGGCTATCTAATCCTGATGCGACTTTTAGCATATTAATAGAATTAATTTTGTTTTGTATCAAGTAATCTGTTAATTGTTTTAAACAATTTTGTATATTGTAAAGTGTTGGTTCATCGTAATATTTCTTTTTAGTGATTAAATGAATTATCAATCTAGGAGACATTTAAATAGCTATATCCCTTTTTATACTAACTTTCTATAAATTATTAGTGGTTTGAAACCTTTCATTAATTTGTTTGGCAAAGCCTTGGCTCATTTTAAAGTCTTGAGATATACAGTGTACTATGGGTTGAGTGTGATTAAAGATGTCAGAATTTTTATAATTTATTTCGAATGATTTTGGGATTCCAGAAAGATAGTCCGCGACGTAATTTTCCTTGCTAATTCGTTGTAATTATAATCCGACAATTTTAATTTCCATCTTATAATTTTTGATTAGGTTCTTTCAGACTATTGAACCAAGTCAATGGTTTATGGTCTGGTATTATATAAAATTTCTTTCCATATAGATATGGATAATAAACTGCCCAGATGATAGCCAGCATTTTTTATCAATAGTAGCGTAATTGATTTCGTGTTCATTGAGCGTCCTACTAGCATGTGCTATAGGTAGGTCTTTTCCCTCGATTTTTTGAGAGAGTACCGCTCCTATTGCATAGTCTGAAGCATCTGTAGTTAATCGATATGGTTCGGAAAAATCGGGAAATGGAAGTATTGGGGAATTTGAAAGTAATAATTTGCATTTTTCGAAACATTGAATGTATTCTTTATTGTCTAAATTTATTTTCGCGTTTTTCTTAAGACATCTAGTAAAAGGTTTAGTTAATTTAGCAAAGTCGTGAATAAAACGGCGGTAATATCGGAGTAGGCCTAAGAATTGTTTTATTACTTTTTGTGTTTTTGGAATGGTAAAATTTTTAATAATTTCTATTTTGTCGAGATTTGATCGAATACCTTCAGTTGTAATTAGATGACCGAGATAAGCGACTTCTTTTCTAAGAAATTAGCTTTTATCAAGTTGTAACTTGAGATTTGCTTCGCGTAATCTCTGGAAAACAAGTTTAATGTTGTTCTCATGCTCTTGTAACTATGTTCCTTAAATTATGATATCGTCTAGATATACAAAGCAGATTTTATTCACAAGATTTATAAGTACAAAGTTCATAAGCCTTTGAAAGGTACTCGGGGCATTTTTCAAGCCGAAGGGCATTCGGAGAAATTAAAAATATCCCTGGTCTGTTGAAGAAGCAGTTTTTTCAATTAAATTTAAATCCATCTCAATTTGATAGAACCCGCTTTTCAGGTCGATTGTCTTAAAATAGGTAGATTTCCCCAATTAGTTCAATATTTCAGTAATATCGGGAATTGGTAACTTGTCATCTTTGGCGTTAAGTTTCGATAATCGATAACTAACCGAAATTTTTGCTTACCAGAAGCTTCCTGTTTTTTGGGTACAACTCATATTGGACTACTCCATGGCGAATATGAATGTCTTATAATATTTTGGTCTAGTAATTGATTAATTTAGGAATTTACTTCGTCTTTGTAGATGAACGGGTATTTATAAGATCTTTGATATACAGGGGTCTCGTCAGTTGTGTTAATTTTATGTTTTATTTTGTTCGTAAATGTCAAATTTTGATTGTCGGGTATGGTTAGGTCATCGAATTCTTTTATTAGTTTATTTATTTCGTTTTTTTCAATATCGTTAAGGTGATCGGTTCTTAGATTTAGTTTATCGGAGATGTGAATGTTTGATACTAGTTTATTCTTTTGAAAATTAAATTAATGTTTATTTTGCAGTCTTATTGATTCATTAGAGTAATCTATTTTTGCATTTAATAATAAACCGGAATTGCCTATAACAATGTTAAAGTCTTTATGGAATTTATAGATAAAGCATTTTAATTTTTTATTAAATAACTCGACAAAAGTGTAACAATTACTGTGAGAAATGGCCGTTTGAATTTCGAAATGTTCGTGGAATATTTTAAATTTGTTTTTATTTTCCATGACAAATTTTTCACTAATTTTACAGTACAATTTTTGAATTGAATGAAGGGAAGATTAGAAGTATAATTTGCTAGAAATTCAAGTTTTCTACAGGCTCTATAAGAAAATTTTCGTTACCTTCTTCTAATTCATTAAAGTTTTTCAGGATTGCAATGTCGTCTGAATTTTCTTGAAATTCGGTTACTGTTTCGTCGTTTGATCCGGATGGTTTATCTAATAAGTCCATGTCTTCGCGTTGTCATTTTAATTGAGGTCGGAATGAATTTGTACTTATAGACATGGGTTGAGGGAAGTTTTGTTTAGGTCTGACTTGAATGGCTTGGCTAGGAAAGTTGTTTGAATACGGAAGTTTATGCATTGGAGATCGATGTTGATTAGGATTGTGGGTATAAGTTTTATATTGAGGGGTTGGAACATTTAATTCTGGTTTGGGTGGTGTTAGCTTGTTAATATTTGTATGTAAATATTAAAAATCATTCATGTTCTAGGGTTTCTGGCCGCTAATTGACTTCTGTAAGATTGTTTACAATTTATTATAAAATTATGAGATCCATAACTTGACATGAGTATACTTAAATTTTCAAAACTAATGTCAAAATTAAATTTAATAAACTCATCATTCTGTTGAAGATATCTTCATATTTCTCAAAATATGTGAAAATATCATCATTAGCTTTTTGTTCAAGATGTGATAATTCAGATAAAAAATAAATTTCATTTCTTTTATCTCCGTATTCTTCTATTAGTAGAGCTCTTAAACTTTTCCAATCAATGTAAGTTTTTGTAGCAACTTTTGTGTTAGCATCTCTTACAATTCTTTTTCTGATTCTATGTAATATTATTCTTTTGACCATAGTCGATAAACTTTGGTTTTCGATAATACCTAGGATTTCATCGCAGATAGTGATGAAATGTGGTAATCTTCCGGTACTCCCACTGTATTCTGGGATGATATCTATCAGATCTTTGATCTCGTTTGGAATTTTAGGAAGTGGTGTTATTGTGGCTGGAAGGACTGGATTTGGGTTCGACATGGCTTACAAATGTTATGTTATTCTTAAGAAATTTATATCTCTAGATTAGTAGGTAATTTGAATTACGTGATTTGTTTGAATACAAAATTTAATATTTGATCTCGCAAAGCGATGTGGTGAGAAATAAAATTCTAACTTATAAGATTATGGCAAAATTTACGATGGCCAACTATATGGTCCTCTGGATGTAGATTGGATGGGTTCTGATGTCTGCTCAGGTGGGTGTTGCGACGTGGTCTGTGGGCGTTCTGCTCCTGGTGACGGTCTCGGGATTGACGACAATATGATTTGCCTGTCTTCGTCGAGGTTGGGTAGAGGATCTGATAGCCTGATGTACTTTCAATTCTGGTTCCACTTTTCCAGGTGTGAAATCGTAAACGAATTGATCTTACCAACAATTGATGTCGTGAGATTTCGTACTTCTTGAACACTCTGGGAACGTGTAGATTCTTTGATGCCGCGTTAAACACTTGACAGTGACGACTATAACTCTTTAACGAATTGGGATCTCAAATTTGAGAAACTTCGGAGTTAAAGCCTTTTCAGCATCCTACAGCTACTGCGCCAATGAAATCAACGAACCGTAGATTAAAATTTTTGAAAAGATTTATTAAGTTAATAAAATATAAAGTACAGGCGCTAAGATATACAGATCTTTATTCTACTGTGTCTCTACACAATCTGATTTGTTTTACAATTCTACAGCATGGGGTTGACACCCGATTCCCTATGCTTGATCAGCAACGGAAAGTTACTTAGATGGCATCTAACATAATTTACATTTGTTTGTGTATAATATCAAGCTTAACCATACAAACAATATATAAAATTATTGCCAACCACTCTATAATTATAAGCATAAAGTATAAAGCTGCACTTACACAGAAAAACGATGATTAATTTAGATTGTTTTATTATATATAGGTAAGTATACGTATAATAATGTAAGACATTTAAGATGGATTTAAAGGTTTTATGTTAAATACATATGTTTGGGTTTAATATCAAGCTTAACCATACAAATCATATTTGAAATTTTTGCCAAACACTCTATAATTATAAGCACAAAGTATAATATTGCAATTAGACTGAAAAATGATGATGATTTAGATTGCCATTTTATATATAGGTAAGTGCATATATGAAAATGTAAGCATTTAAGATGGAATTGAAGATATTATGTTAAATACATTTTTTGTGTATAATATCAAGCTTAACCATAAATCTCACATTTAAAATTATTGCCTACCTCTCTATAATTATAAGCATAAATTATAAATTTGCACTTAGACAGAAAAATGATGATTAATAGATTGTCATTTTATATATACGTCAGTATACATATGATATTATGTTAAATACATTTGTTTGTGTATAATACCAAGATTAACCATACAACCCATATTTGAAATTATTGCCAACCACTCTATAATTATAAGCATAAAGTATAAAGCTGTACTAATATAGAAAAATTATGATTGATTTAGATTGTCATTTTATGTATAGGTAAGTATACATATGATATTGTAGGCATTTAAGATGGAATTGAAGATATTATGTGAAATACATTTGTTTTTGTAAAATATCAAGCTTAATCAAACAACCCATATTTCAAATTATTGCCAACCACTCTATAATTATACACATACAGTATACAGTTGCACTGAGACAGACAAATGATCATTGATTTAGATTGTTATTTTAAATATAGGTAAGTATAAATATGATTATGTAGGCATTTAAGATGGAATTGAAGATATTATTTTGAATACATTTGTTTGTGTATAATTTCAAGCTTAACCATATAACCCATATTTAAAATTATTGCCAACAATATAGTTATATGCATAAAGTATAAAGCTGCATTTAGACAAAAAATATATGATTAATTTAGATTTTCATTTTATATATAGGTAAGTGTACATATAATATTGTAAGGCATTTAAGACGGAAATAAAGATATTATGTTAAATACATTTGTTTGTGTATAATATCAAGATTAATCATGCAACCAATATTTGAAATTATTGCCAACCACTCTATAATTATAAGCATAAAGTATAAAGCTGCACTTAGACAGAAAAATGACGATTGATTTAGATTGTCATTTTATATATACAGTGCGCGCAGCGAAAGATGACCTACCAATGGAATGTAATAACAATACACTATGACACGAGAGCGTAAGAAAAAATATGCACTACTGTCATTGTTGTCGTCCATGTAAATAATGTGCCGCTCTGTTAGTACAGTTGCACAAGTGAATAATGACATGAAAGTCACTTACACATGAGTATTAATTTTTTGGTTGATTGGTCAGTTTTAAACATTGGCGTGTAACGCAAGATAAAACTGTCGCACAGAATAATTTATATTTTGACAGTTGTTTGAGAACTGCATTCAGCCGTTACAGGTACATTTTAAAACGAGAAATCTTGAGAAATACGTCGAATTACAAGATAATATTTGTATTAATAGGTGTATTATTATAAAACCTAATTTATCTATATGTTTTCTTTTCAATTAAAACACTTTAAATTACAAAGTTTTGTATAACCGGAAATTTTGACAGTTGCTTCCGAGGCTCATCAAGTGACGGATAACTCGCTGAAATTATTTTTACGTATACATGCTTAATACGTACTCAACACATAGAAAATGAGGCACACGGCGCCCATGGATTTTGACGTAAGCGCACCCCCCTTACCGATTCCCCTGAGCTCAACTCTCGCTGCGCGGACTGTAGGTAAGTATACATATGTTACAGCTTTGCGACCATTCACATATGTAAATAGGGTCGAACCGGAAGTGATGATCACGTTCTTTTAATTTCAAGTGATAATTTACGGAAAGGACTACATTACATTGAAAGAGCGAGATACTTGGTATCTAAAATATAAGTAAAGGTTTATTTCGTTTAAACAGAAAGTCGTACAGAAATATTCACGCACTCAATCTTAATTAAATTTGTACAATATACTATAATGGTATAAATAAAAAGGATAGATTACTTATGCGTCCAAAGCAGTATACTTGACATCTAGAGCGACTTGATCAGTTTTATTGAAAAACGGTACTTTAACTTTACTTTATACTAAGTTGCTAACACTGACTAAAATGCAACGCGTCTGACCTCTACGAAGGCTGGTTGGCAAAAGAGGCCGAGTTTTCTTTAAACTTGATGAAATCGCGTTTGTAATCTATCCTTTTCTAACATCCCTTAACTAGGGTAGGCTGAGCGAAGATAACAATTTTTTTGTTACCTCAAAACTGGTCAAGGTTGGCAAACAAGTATCGCGCTTTCCCTAAGCTCACCGCCCCCACACCACCGTTTACTTACAATCTAAAATGTATATTGTCCTTAAGTTTACACTATGTCCATTTTATTAATTTAGGAATCAGCGCACTGTTACATCTCCTTCCACCTTAAGACGGACTTATATTCCAATAAATAGAATATATTGTTCTCCGAGGCACGTCATGGAGCGAAAACCGGCTGTTTTTTTTTCGGATGATTCTAACTTTATCGGGTGATGGGTCTCGTAGGCTGTGCAGAGATGGCTCTCTTCCAGAAGTACCATCGAAGGGCTGACTTCACTGGGGAGGTCTCCCGTATTACACGTCGTGTTGGTCATTTCCCAGTTCTCTAGCTGCAACCCTTTTCTTTTGGTAGAACTTCACTGTTTTAGCGTTGCTGAAACAATTAATATCCTGACACTACCTTGTTTCCTTTTTCTATATACTACTTAATTAGCTCGTACTGACAGACATATATAAATTAATAACTAAATTACTTCTATTTTTAATTATTACATTTAACCTATGCGCTCAAATTCGATATATATCTTATTCTAACTTATTCCTAAATATTAAGATTTTACAACGAATAGTTTTAAAACGCATTTTTAATATTTCTTTGTAAAACATTAGTTGGCTACCAGTAGATAGGAGCGCCAAATACCTAAGATATTTTGTTTTACGTGACCCTGGCATCAGTTCATAGAAATCTCAATTTTATCCACATCAGAATACTGGATGCTGAAGGAGAGCATTTAAAGGATACAATTTGTTAGTTACAGGTGGAGGCGGTGGTGACTGAACCTGTCTCTGGGTTAATGGAAGTTCCATGTCTTCGAAAGAAGTGTCATAAATTTTTGATTTAGGTTTTTGTTTCCGATAATTTTTAAAACGATAAATTTCGTAGACTACACCCGATATGAGAAAAAGAATAATAATCAAAATTGTTAAATAGTGCGTATGCTTCTGAGTTTGACCAGTTTTCATATATTAAATATGTTGTTGCCAACTGTCTATATCTATACCACGATTTAATTTATTTGTACTAATGGTTCCTAAAATTTTTGAGATTCCGTCGTGTGTACCAAATTTATGTATGATGTTAGTAAAATTTTCAATATTAGTGTCCGTAGGTGGGACAAAAAGTTGGTTTGTTGTTTCGATATCTATTTTGGACGTTAGCAGCGTATGGGATAATAAAAAATAATTTGAAGTGTAAACCGTGCACGAGGCTGGAATAGTTAGACCTCCCGTTCCCATAATTAATTTTTTTGTTATATTTATTTCATTTTTGGTTTTCGAACTTGGACAATGGTAAGTTAACAAATCTTTATTGACGCTATAAATCCAAGAATTCGAGTTTCTAGGACTGTACAAAACTGACTTGGCTTAAGTCACTATTTTACTATGTGTTTTGTATTGCCTGTAAATAGTGCTGACAAACATGTAATATCGGAAATACGCGGAACAGGCCTACTTGGTGGACAAATTTTGATATTACCGGTATTCCATGTCATCAAATCTAAGTTGTCCAGTTCTATGAAAAGTTGTCCGTCCTCAGAAACAGCTAAAAAGTCGAATTCGGGCTCAATGTATAATTTTGTACGAGAACTATTTTTTGAGGCATACGGTAATGGCAAAGCTTTAAATATATGGAAATATGGTCCTGGAGTCTTTAGTGGAATTTCTACGAATATTCTTATGGTGTGATTATAGTATGCCTCATGCACTTTTGCAACCTCATAATAAATGAACGTGTTCGTTTCATAGTCTGACGTCAGTAGGGATAGACTGCTAGGCAAGTTTAGGTGAATTTGCCTTAACACTCGCATTAACATGTCTGGACTGACAAAGACGGGGCTTAATTTGTGTAAGGCAGTGATTTCGAGAGCACTTACATAGTCGCTTACATAGTCGGCAATGGTGTTTTTAGATCATTTAGTAAATACTCTGCAGTTCGAAGGGCTGAATTTAACATAAGTGTTTGAAATGTGCTTCAAATACGCGTCCATATAAAAAAGAATGGTGTTTCACCCGTTGTAGAGTTAGTTGTGTTTCTAAGGGCCATGAGAACATAAGGTAACCACTTATCTCAATCTTGTTGGTCTCTCTGTATAAAATGTGACAGTCGGCTAGAGTCTTATGAAACCTTTCGATACGTTCATTACACATAGGGTGATACGCGGTGGTTTGCAATTTCTTTATTCCTAACAATTTACAAACATTCAAGAAAAGATCTGATAGAAAGTTCGTTTCTTTATCAGTCAGCAGTTGTCTAGCCGTACCGTGTCGTGAAATAATTTCAGTAACGAAAGCTTGCGCAATCGTTTCTGCTTTTTGATCAGGTAACGCTATAGCTTCCGGGTAACGAGTGAATGCATCTTGAAACGTTACGATAAATTTATTTCCGCACCGAGTTGTGCATAACGGTCCCACAATGTCCATGGACACTCGTTCGAAAGGCAAAAGATCTTCATGAAAGTGTTGAACTGGTGCTAGTCGCAAATGTGGGGATGTTTTTCTTTGGTCGCATGATAAACATTGCCAACATTACTGTTTGACGTCAAGTGCCATTCCCTTCCAGTAGAATTTCTTTTTAATTTTTAAGAATGTCTGATCAAATCCTATATGTTCCGCTTGAGGGAGATCGTAGTACGTGATAAATAAATTTTTCCTCATACTGGAAGGCACGACAATGCGATCTTATCTCTCCTCCTTTGACCGTTGTTTGTAAAGTATACCATCGTTATCGCAATAAAATTCATTTTGCTGATCTCCTCGTTGCATGTCGACTAATAGTTCTTGTACTTCTGAATCATGCTCTTGCTCTTTCCGAATCTTGTCTCTATCCCAAACTGCTTCGAATTTTAAGTCGCTTATGTTATGAATTGATACTCGCGGTAGAGCGTCTGCATTTCCGTGTTTCTGACCAGGACGGTATACGATTTTGAAGTCGTATTCGGCAAGTGTCAAAACCCAACGGGACAAACGGCTACTCGGATCTTTTATAGTTAGCAGCCAACGTAGAGGACGATGATCTGAGACAATAACATACTTCTTGCCATACAGATAACATCGGAAAGTCTTGATAGCCCATACAATAGTTAGACATTTCTTTTCAGTTGTACTGTATTTCCCTTCCGATTTATTGAGTGTTCGACTGGCGTATGAAATAGGAAGTTCTTGACCATTAACTTTTTGACATATAGCACCGATGGCAGAATTGGATGTATCAGTGGCTAATACAAATGTTTTTTTAAAATTTGGAAATTGAAGTATCGGGCTTTCGGTAAGGGTTAATCGTAGCTTGTTAAAAGCGGCTTGTTGTTCTTCTTTCCATATAAACGGTTGGTCTTTTTTAGTCAACAATGACAATGGTTACGCTATTTCAGAGAATTTTTTTTATAAATCTTCTATAAAAACCGACTAGGCCTAAAAATGCACGTATGTCTCTAACATTCTGTGGAACCGGGTATTTTGCTATAACTTCAGTTTTTGCCAGATATGGTTTCACTCCTTCTTGCGATATAATATGACCTAGGTATGTAGTTTCTTGCTTAATGAAACTGCATTTTTCTAATATTAATTTTAAATTATAATTTCTGAGACGGTCAAAAACATCTCGGAGCCGGGACAAATGTTCATTTAAATCGCTAGTACTGAAAACAATTATGTCGTCCAAATAAACGTAACGTTTCTCGCCAGTCAACCCACTCAATGTGCAGTACATCAATCGTTGGAATGTGCTAGGTGCGTTACACCCAGGGTGTACTAAACTGTTTTTTCGCGATCTTCCTCTGCAACTGCAACCTCATGGTAACCACTATCTAAATCCAAGGTGCTAAATAAGGCTGCACCGTGTAGCTGCTGTACTGAGTCTTGTAAATTTGGTAGCAGTAGAAAATCTTTTCTTGTAATGTTATTTAGCGCTCCAAAATCGATACGTAAGCGAACTTTAGACGACCCATCGGGCATGACACGATTTACTAGGACTACTGGAGTAGACCAGGGTGAATCAGATTCTTTAATAATGGCAGCATTAAGCAATTCATTGATTTGCTTATTTAATTCCTCTTTCTGAGAATGAGGAACTCGATATGGGGCTTTAGCAATAGGATGTACATCTTCAGTAGTGATTCTGTGAGTGATTTTGATGTACAATCTAATTGATTTCCTTTTACCATAAAAATATATTTATACTCATTTAAAAAGTTATTTAATTGTTCTTGGTTTCTTGGCGTTTTTCACAATAAATATCTTCGTATGTTTCTTTTTCTTTCACCTAGTTATTTCTCTCTCATTATTTTGTACTTCGTTACTCGTCTTGCGATCTTCTCCGTCCAAGGAAACTTTTAGATCCTCCGTAATTTCAAATGGATTGGACGATACATTTAAATTACCTTTTTCAAAGGCGCTATCGCATGATTTCGCTGATTCTTTCGGCATACACGACTGGTTAACCGTTGCATTTGGGAACCACACATTTCCAAATTTAATTTCATCTCGAACGTAACTAATTTCCGCTTTAAATTTCTTTAAAAAATCTATTGCTATTAGTCCGTCTGTGGAAATGGATAAATGATTATCGCATATCACAAATTCGTGATTATGAATCTCATGCCCAAACTAAACTTCTACATTCGCGATACCTAACACTGGCAACTGCTGTCCTGATATACCCGTTATAAGTCTATTTCTTAAATAGCGTAACATTGGTCCCCGTAATCACAAAATGTTTAATTAAACTCACACTGGCACCTGTGTCTATTAAGAAGTTAAACAGTTTATTAATAACTCTTAATACTATTTTACTTTTATTATTTTTTATTATTTATTACATCTACTACAATTTACTGGGTTAGAATTAATTTGTCCTGCGCTGTCTCTAGCAATATGACCCATTTCTTCACATTTAAAACACATCATTCGTGACATATCTCTATTACGACCTCTGTTTGCGAATCTAGGGTTCCCTCTCGATCTATTTTGACTATTCTGATTATAGTTTCGCGACTAGTTGAATCTATTATTTTTAAATGTCTGTTTTCTAAAATTGCTGTTATCAGACGCAGTATTATTATGCTTGGAAAGCAAATTTATTTGCTCTAAAAGGCATTTATTAATCATTTCAATTAAATTTTCCTGAGTTACCGAGTTAGTTACAAAATTAACTGTTCGTCGTTCTCCCCGCAATACTCAATAAGTTCATATATTTGGGCATTTTTAATTGCTTCCTCAAATGAGGACGGGCTACTTGCTAACAAATCTCTTTGTAAATGTGGCAAACATCCCGTGATAAAGTGTTTAATTAATCTTTTATTTTAGCATGACTGACGATAAGTATTTTCAGCTGCATTTTCTACAGGATCAAATAAATGCTGCACTATTATACGTAACCGATCTGCGTATTTAATAATTGGCCCATCTTGCCGTTAATAACATGCCGAAAATTTCAATGGTAAAAAATTCATGTCGTGGGCAATATCTTTGAATAAGTTTATCTGTAAATGCTTCCTAATCATTTGTTGTTTGTGAAGCAGAGTTTGACTGGACAAATAACCTTGCTTTTTTATACTTGCTCTTGTTAAATTAACCGTTTTATCAGATGGCCAACCACCCGTTGCGCTAATAGAATTAAATTCTGTTACAAAATCGTTAATAGATTCACCAGGTTCGCCATAAAAATATGGTAACCTATTACTTATACCTTGTCCGGACTATTGAAAGTTCATAGTTTCCGTGGCCGGATTATTTGTATTCGAACTTGCTCCGATACCTAAAGGCATCTTTATATATATATATATATATATATATATATATATATATATATATATATATATATATATATTTATAAATAAAACTTACAAACTGCTCAAAATTAAGAGAATTTAGCTACTTAGCGTAATTTTATTAGAACGGTAAGGCGTTTAAAATGTTCGAAACAGAGCGCTGTGACACCAAAATTGTTACAGCTATGCGACAATTCTTATACGTAAATAGGGTCGATCCGAAAGTGATGATCACGTGCTTTTAATTTCAAGTGATATTTCACGGAAAGGACTAGATTCGAATGAAAGACGTGATACTTGGTAGCCAAATTATAAATAAGGTTTATTTCGTTTGCACAGAAAGTCGTACAGAAATACTCACTCAATACGCACTCATACTTGATTAAGTTTGTACAATATACTATAATGGTAAAAATAAAAAGGATAGATTACTTACGCGTCCACAGCAGTACACTTGACATCTCGAGCGACTTGTTCAGTTTTATTCAATAACGGTACTTTAACTTTATACTAAGTTGCTAACATTGACTAAAATGCAACGCGTCTGATCTCTACGAGGACTGGTTGGCAAAAGCGGGCGAGTTTTCTTTATACTTTGTGACATCGCGTTTGTAATCTATAATTTTCCAACATATCTTAACTAGGGTTGGCTGAGCGAAGATGACAATTTTTTTGTTGTCTCAAAACTGGTCAAGGTTGGAGGACAAGTACCGCGCTTTCCCTAAGCTCACCTCCCCCACACCACCGTTTACTTACAATCTAAAATGTATATTCTCCTTAAGTTTACATTATGTCCATTTTATTAACTGAAAAATTAGCGCACAGTGCCACATAACATATTGTAAGTCATTTAAGTTGGAATTGAAGGTATTTTGTTTGTTGTTTGTGCATAATATCAAGCTTAACCATACAACCCATATTTAAGATTGTTGCCAACCACTCTATAATTAAAAGCATAAATTATAAAGTTAGACTTACACAGAGAAATGATGAATAATTTAGATTGTCATTTTATATATAGGTAAGTATACAAATGATATTGTAAGGCATTCAAGATAGAATTCAATATATTATGTTAAATACATTTGTTTGTGTATAATATCAAGCCTAACCATACAACCTGTATTTAAATTTATTGCAAATCATTCTATAATTATGAGTATAAAGTATGAAGTTGCACTTAGAAAGAAAAATGTTGATTGATTTAGATTGTAATTTTATATGTCAGTATACATATAATATTGTAAGGCATTTAAGATGGAATTAAAGATATTATGTCTGATACATTTATTTGTGTCTAATAAAAAGCTTAACCATACACCCCGTATTTGAAATTATTGCCAAACACTGTATAATTATAAGTATAAAGTATAAAGTTGGACTTGGACAAAAAATGAAGATTTATTTAAATTGTCGTTTTATATATAGTAAGTATACATATGACATTGTAAGGCATTTAAGAATATATTGATTAAACACATTTGTTATGTGTATAATATCAAGCTTAACCATACAATACAATTTGAAATTGTATAAATAATAATAATAAAGCTGCACTTATACATATGATATTGTAAGGCATTAAAGTGAAATTGAAGATATTATGTTAAATACATTTGTTTGTGTATAACGTCAAGCTAACCATACAACCAATATTTGAAGTTATTACCAACCACTCTATAATTATAATCATAAAGTATAAAGTTAGACTTGCACCGAAAAATGATACTTGATTTCGATTGTCATATTATATATAGTGTGACGATCACTTGGGCCGCTGCGACTTTGGCGGTCCGTGATGTCGTGGTTCTTCCCCAGGAAGTCGGGTTTTCTCGGGCGCCAATCAGCGGAACCTAGGGAGAGAACAAAATGCCACGGGAACTCTAGGTCGGTTAGGCCAGGGTGGTAACTAAAATCCAGAATTACTAAGAAAAACCAGTATTTATTGCAGATTCCTTTGGTTCCATACGTCGTTAACGCTGGGAAGTCACAGTCGTAGTCGCGGTCTGAATTTATCGCGGTCTGGAAGGAAGTACAGCCAAACCAGATACCAGCTTGAGACTGTACGGTAGGGATGGGTCGTTGTCGAGTCAAGGAGAGGAATAATACCAAACTGGATGCCAGCTTCAGGAATCAGGACGACGAGTATCACCAAACTGAAGCCAGCTTAAAGTTCTATTCGTCGGGGTTAGCGGTCAGGACGGTAATACGGTCTTACCTACAAAAAGTCGGTCTGTAGATCTGTGGATCTCGGAAATAAATCGCAGTTGTCGCAAGTAAACTTAGTTTATGTCGCTATCAGAGGCTAGTAAACAAGTGATCAGACTCAGCCTCGGAGGCCGTATTTATACCCCGATTACTAATTAAACTTGTTTAAACAAATTGTACGACAAAGATGGAGAGTTTTAAAATATTGTTATTTTTGTTTAATAAAATTTAATTTTATTCTAGACGTCGTTCTTTGACTTCCCTGCGTTTTACAAAGTGTTATATTACATTTTATGATATTTTAGAATATTTCATAATTTATTTTGGGACATTTGAATTTCGGCTTCGGTCGGAAGTACGGATGTTTGCCGCATCTGCCCAGTGGCGTCTTGGTGGTGGTTTTGACAGCTTTCTGTAGAGTGAAATATCTGTGAAAATAAACATTTTACGCAGGGATGTTTAATGTGAGTATGATTATCAGTAACAGGGTGATGTTTTATGCACGTGATTTTGTAGGTGGCTCAGGAACTGTCACTTGGCCGAGCACGTGGTTTCGAAGTTGGGTTAGGCCGTGCGCTTGGTGAAAAAACGATATGAACGGCTTCCCTGTGGTCTGGAAGGCTTGTGATGATGATGATCGGATGACGGAACAGTGTTGTGTGAGTAACGGGGAGTATCCGTGATTGCGGACAGGAAGTCAGGTTTAGTGACGCTTCGTCACAATAGGTAGGTATACATATGATATTGTAGAGCATTTAAGATGGATTTGAAGATATTATGTTAAATAAATTTGTTTGTGTATAATATCAAGCTTAACCAAAGAATCCATAATTACTGCCCACCCCTCTACAATTTTAAGCATAAAGTATAAAGTTGGACTTAGACAGAAAAATGATGATTGATTTAGATTATCATTTAATATATATAGATAAGTATACACATGATATTGTATGGCATTTATGATTTATTTGAATAAATTATGTTAAATATATTTGTTTGTGAATAATATCAAGAATAAACATACAACCCATTTATTGCAAACCACTCTATAATTATAAGTATAAAATATAACGTTGTATTTAACCAGAAATATGATGATTGATTTAGATTGTCATTTTATATATAGGTAAGTATACGTATGATAATGTAGGTATTTATGATAGAATTGAAGAAATTATGTTAAATACATTTGTTTGTGTATAATATCAAGCTTAACCATACATTCCTTATTTAAAATTATTGCCAACTACTCTATAATTATAAGCATAAATTATAAAGCTGCACTTAGACAGAAAAAAGATAATTGGTTTGTATTGTCATTTTATATGTAAGTAAGTATACATATGATATTGTAAAGCATTTAAGATGGAATTGAAGATATTATGTTAAATACATATGTTTGTGTATAACATCAAGATTGAACATACAACCCGTATTTAAGAATATTGCAAACCATTCTATAATTATCAGTATAAAGTATAAATTTGTATTTAGACAAATATATGATGATTGATTTAGATTGCCCTTTATATATAGGTAAGTATACATATGATAATATATTCATTTTAGATGGAATTAAATATCTATTGATATGATTGATTTAGATTGTCGTTTTATATATATATATATATATATATATATATATATATATATATATATATATATATAGGTTAGTATACATATGATATTGTAAAGATTTTCAGATGGAATTGATGTTATTATGTTAAATACATTTGTTTGTGTATAAAATCAGGCTTAACCATACAATTCATATTTGACATTATTGCCAAACCTTCAATAATTATAAGCATAAAGTTTAATGTTGCACTAGACAGAAAAATTATGAATAATTTAGATTGACATTTTATATATAGTTAAGTATATCTATGATATTATTAGTCATTTAAGATGGATTTGAAGATATTATGTTTAATACTTTTGTTTGTGTATTATATCAAGCTTAACCATAGAACCCAAAATTTTAAATTATTGCCAACCCCTCTACAATTTTAAGCATAAAGTATAAAGGTGGACTTAGACAGAAAAATGATGATTGATTTAGATTGTCATTTTATATATATAGATAAGTATACACATGATATTGTATGGCATTTAAGATTGATTTGAATATAGTGTGTTAAATATATTTGTTTGTGAATAATATCAAGATTAAACATACAACCCATTTATTGCAAACCACTTTATAATTATAAGTATAAAATATAACGTTGTATTTAGCCAGAAATATGATGATTGATTTAGATTGTCATTTTATATATAGGTAAGTATACGTATGATAATGTAGGCATTTATGATAGAATTGAAGAAATTATGTTAAATACATTTGTTTGTGTATAATATCAAGCTTAACCATACATTGCTTATTTAAAATTATTGCCAACTACTCTATAATTATAAGCATAAATTATAAAGCTGCACTTAGACAGAAAAAAGATAATTAGTTTGTATTGTCATTTTATATGTAAGTAAGTATACATATGATATTGTAAAGCATTTAAGATGGAATTGAAGATATTATGTTAAATACATATGTTTGTGTATAATATCAAGATTGACCATACAACTCGTATTTAAGAATATTGCAAACCATTCTATAATTATCAGTATAAAGTATAAAGTCAAAAATATGATGATTGATTTAGATTGTCGTTTTATATATATATATATATATATATATATATATATATATATATGTATATATAAGTTAGTATACATATATTGTAAAGAATTTAAGATGGAATTGATGTTATTATGTTAAATACATTTGTTTGTGTATAAAATCAAGCTTAACCATACAATTCATATTTGAAATTATTGCCAACCCTTCAATAATTATAAGCATAAAGTTTAATGTTGCACTAGACAGAAAAATTATGAATAATTTAGATTGTCATTTTATATATAGTTAAGTATATCTATGATATTATTAGTCATTTAAGATGGATTTGAAGATATTATGTCTAATAAATTTGTTTGTGTTCAATATTAAGCTTAACCATATACACCGTATTTGAAATTATTGCCAACCTCCATATAATAATAAGCATAAAAATGATGATGATTTATATTGTCATTTTATATATAGGTAACTATACATATGATATTGTAAAGCATTTAAGATAGAATTCAAGATATTATGTTAAATACATTTGTTGGTATATAAGAATAAAATATAAAGTTGCACTTAAAAAGAAAAAAGATAATTGATTTATATTGTCATTTTATATATAGGTAAGTATACATATGATAATGATTTTAGATGGAATTCAATATATTATGTTAAATACATTTCTTTGTGTATAATATCAAGCTTAACCATACATCCCATATTTGAAATTATTGCCAACCACTCTATAATTATAAGCATAAAGTATAAAGTTGGACTTAGACAGAAAAATGGTGATAATTTTGATTGTCATTTTATTTATACGTAAGTATACATATTGTAAAACATTTAAAATGGAATTGAAGATATTATGTGAAATACATTTGTTTGTGTATAATATCAAGCTTAACCATACAACCCTTATTTGAATTAATTGCCAACCACTTTATAATAATAAGCATAAAGTATAAATTTGGATTTAGACAGAAAAATGATGATTGATTTAGATTGTCATTTTATATATATAGATAAGTATACACATGATATTGTATGGCATTTAAGATTGATTTGAATATATTGTGTTAAATATATTTGTTTGTGAATAATATCAAGATTAAACATACAACCCATTTATTGCAAACCACTTTATAATTATAAGTATAAAATATAACGTTGTATTTAGCCAGAAATATGATGATTGATTTAGATTGTCATTTTATATATAGGTAAGTATACGTATGATAATGTAGGCATTTATGATAGAATTGAAGAAATTATGTTAAATACATTTGTTTGTGTATAATATCAAGCTTAACCATACATTGCTTATTTAAAATTATTGCCAACTACTCTATAATTATAAGCATAAATTATAAAGCTGCACTTAGACAGAAAAAAGATAATTGGTTTGTATTGTCATTTTATATGTAAGTAAGTATACATATGATATTGTAAAGCATTTAAGATGGAATTGAAGATATTATGTTAAATACATATGTTTGTGTATAATATCAAGATTGACCATACAACTCGTATTTAAGAATATTGCAAACCATTCTATAATTATCAGTATAAAGTATAAAGTCAAAAATATGATGATTGATTTAGATTGTCGTTTTATATATATATATATATATATATATATATATATATATATATATATAAGTTAGTATACATATATTGTAAAGAATTTAAGATGGAATTGATGATATTATGTTAAATACATTTGTTTGTGTATAAAATCAAGCTTAACCATACAATTCATATTTGAAATTATTGCCAACCCTTCAATAATTATAAGCATAAAGTTTAATGTTGCACTAGACAGAAAAATTATGAATAATTTAGATTGCCATTTTATATATAGTTAAGTATATCTATGATAATATTAGTCATTTAAGATGGATTTGAAGATATTATGTCTAATAAATTTGTTTGTGTTCAATATTAAGCTTAACCATATACACCGTATTTTAAATTATTGCCAACCTCCATATAATAATAAGCATAAAAATGATGATGATTTATATTGTCATTTTATATATAGGTAACTATACATATGATATTGTAAAGCATTTAAGATAGAATTCAAGATATTATGTTAAATACATTTGTTGGTATATAAGAATAAAATATAAAGTTGCACTTAAAAAGAAAAAAGATAATTGATTTATATTGTCATTTTATATATAGGTAAGTATACATATGATAATGATTTTAGATGGAATTCAATATATTATGTTAAATACATTTCTTTGTGTATAATATCAAGCTTAACCATACATCCCATATTTGAAATTATTGCCAACCACTCTATAATTATAAGCATAAAGTATAAAGTTGGACTTAGACAGAAAAATGGTGATAATTTTGATTGTCATTTTATTTATACGTAAATATACATATTGTAAAACATTTAAAATGGAATTGAAGATATTATGTGAAATACATTTGTTTGTGTATAATATCAAGCTTAACCATACAACCCTTATTTGAATTAATTGCCAACCACTTTATAATTATAAGCATAAAGTATAAATTTGGAATTAGACAGAAAAATAATGATTGATTTAGATTGTCATTTTATATATAGGTAAGTATACATATGATAATATAAGCATTTAAGACAGAATTGAATATATAATGGTAAATACATTTGTTTGTGTATAATATTTACCTTAACCATACAACGCATATTTGAAATTATTGTTAACCACTCTATAATTATAAGCATAAAGTATAAAGTTGGATTTATTCAGAAAAATAGTGATAAGTTACATTGTCATTTTATATATAAGTAAGTGTAAATATGATATTGTTAGTCATTTAAGAAGGAATTGAAGATATTATGTCTAATACATATGTCTGTGTTTGATATTATGCTTAACCGTACAACCCGTATTTGAAAATATTGCCAACCACCATATAATAATAAGCATAAAATATAAAGTTGTACATAGATAGAAAATTGATGATGATTTAGATTGTCATTTTATATATAGGTACGTATACATATAATATTGTAAATCATTAGTAGGTATAATCGGCGGGTACGAGCCCACTTCCGCTTCCGGTCTTGGTATTAAGCTAGTGTTTGCACGCCTAGGTTGTATGCAACCCACATGCGTGTGTTGCCCTGTGTGCTGCTGTTGTTCTGTTGAATTTTATCTATGCAACCCACATGCGTTGTGTGTGTGTTTGTGTGCGTGTGTGTATTGTTCAGATAAATAATATAGATCTCACTCCTGCAACCCTCTCCCTCCGATCCTGCCGCCCTCTCCCTCCGCCCCAGCCGTTATCTTCCTCTGCCCCTGCCACCCTCTCTATCTCTCTATCTTTTATATTTATTTATGTGGGACAACAACAATTAGAATGATTTATATCTCTACACAATTCAAAATTACAATTGTTTATATACATTTTTATTTTATTTATTATATTTTTTAAAACAGAGTACGCTTTATCACAGTAAAATCCGCTAGATACATGTTAAAAGTATACAATGTCCTAATGCGACTATCCCTCTGCCTGATGTCTCGTACTTGGTGAATTTTATAAGAACACTGAGTGTGTGTGTGTGTGAGGTGTAAATAAATCTGTGAAAAAAGTAAAAATTTAAATAATACAATATTTTTTCTTTTAATAAATAGTACATACCTTTTCTCTCTTGTTCATTATTATTGTCTGGCACATTCTTGTTTATTCCATGATGTATATAATTCACATTCGCAATTATGACAACGGTAGTAGTCTTGTGGTATAGTTTCTAATTCATGTAAATTTATATTATGACATTCTTTTTTATAAAAATATACAAATCTGGGCTCAGTAACCCAAGTTCTATCTATAGAATTTTCTCGAAAACAATATTCACATAATTTTAAAGGTCCCACGTCCATAATTCGTTCATCTCCTAGCCAAGCATGGTTTAAACAATAAAATACGATTTCATAGCAGTACCGGGCGTCATCGTTTGAATCTTGTGGTGTTCCACATATTGGATATAAATTATTTGTACTTGATACATCATTGTTTTGTAGACTCATGATTGTGACTGCCAAAAAAAAAAAGAAAAATATATTTATTTATACTCACATGCTATGAAATTGTTTGGGAATTTTAGGAGTGATAACAAAAAGAACACACAATTATGAAATAACAAAAATTTATTTTTTCAGTTCTGTAACAAAAGAAAAATTAATTAATTTAAAATATTTTGTTAAATAATATTAATTTACAATATTTTTTTCATAAAATTGATAATACATACATTTATATACATAACGTACACAGTGCGGCCACTCCTCCAAATTTGGAGTGACCACTCTATGCCGTCCACTACTCCACTGTAAATACAAGTTGCCTCTCGAGGAGGCAACTTGTTCAGCTCGATGATTTCCACATCGATCATCTGAAATATATATGATAAATAAAGTCAAATTATGAATGTTATATTTAAAATACTTAAATAATTTTATAACTTACATTTAAATTTTCAATCAAATATCTGTGGACAGACATGCTGATTTTGAAAAATTCCATTTTTTCTGTGAATAATGCATAAGACAGCAGCTGCTTTTATAGAATATGATAATATTTTATCAAGTTGTGGTCTTTTGATTAAAGTTTTCCATTTTTTATATATAGAACAACGTATAAGAAAATTTGCTTTTATTTTTTATCAATTTGTGGTATTGGTTAAACACAATTTATTACAATGTACATAAAAGAAAATACAATATGTTACATATAAAAGGTAATTCAAAAATAATATATAAGATTTAGTAATATAAAAAAGGTACATAGTAAATATTAAAAAAATTATATACAGTAACATAAGAAAAATTATATACATTTTTTAAATGAAAATAATAGTTACAAAGAAATGATAATACTAAATAACCTAATAACTTTTGTTTATAGGACATATCGTGAACAATTAAAGTTCCAATTTGAGATGAAATTGAAACAAATTTCCACATCCAGTGTAATAAATGCAGGAAGTTTTGTAGCATGAAATCTTCCCCGGAAATTCACAGGTTGGAGGTGTGAAAACCCATGTTGTTTTTCCCTTACACCCCGGACCCTTTTTTGGAAGTCCCACACATTCGGGTTTTCGACAGTATATGCATTTTGGAGGATCCATACTTATACAGAAATGAGATTAGTAGGATAACGGTTTGGGAATATTATGAGTAAAAACAAAGAAAAGAACACACAATACAGGTAATACATGTATATTTAAAACACATTTAAAAATAAGAAAAAAATATATAATAAAATAATAAGAGTTACAAGCTAGTTTCCATAGCTTTTAATTCAATGCAGGGACAAGTAAGAGAGGAATTCCATTGAAACAATTGTGTATTACATTCATAACAATAATTATTTTCAAAATCTTTTAAAAATTGTAACATTTCAAAATTTTTTAATATTAAATGATCTTTAAAAATCGGTTTAAAATACCAAATACCACTAATTTTTCCTTGCATTTGTAGAAAACTTTGTTCCTTACATATTTTTACAAATGGTTTTTGCATCCAATATCTTGCACATACACGACAATAATGCTGACACATCCAAGAAAAATTACCATTTGATAAAAAGAACGTATAATATTTTATATTTATATGATTATTATCATTAAAGCAATATGGTATAATATTTTCTAAAGTTCCATATTTCCATATTTTATAATGATCTAAATTAAAATAATCTAAACTAATGTTTTCTCTTTTTTCTCTTTCCTCTTCTTCTATTAACTGTTTAAAGCAAATTTCATCATCGCTTGGGACGAAAAAATCTATAATTTCAGACATTTTTTTTTAACAATATGTTTACTTTTTATACTGCAAATCTGAAACTAAAATAATATAATTTTTATTTATATTTTTTCTTATTTTTTTTGCTTTTAAATATTTCTAGAATTATTTAATTGAAAATTTCTTAGTAAAATTTTATTTCAGCATAATTGTCCTTGTTAAAGTTAACTTGAATGTATTTGTCTTTCGATAGTTGAACTTCTTCTTCAGTTAGAGTGTTATAACGATTTGGTAGGAATATTGAAAATTCCTCTAATTCACAAATAATTGCTTTTCCATATTTTGTTGGAATTATTCGAGCTTCGCAAATTTTATATTTTGAACTATCGAGTTCTGTTAATGATTTTATAATTTTTCGTTCTAAACATCCAATTTTGTTAATTTTGTTTAGAAAATCCATTTCTAAAAGAATTCACAAAATACAAATAACGATAAAGTAATAAAGAAATAATAATTACTTACTTGCAGTAGAGTAGTTAGGTACTTGTTGTTATTTCAACAATTTCTATTAATATAATATTTTTTATGAATATATTACCTCTTTATATACATATTTTTATCATCTATATATGGTTTAAAAAACCATTATTTCCTTCAAAATAGCTATTTTTACATTTTTTCTTTGTTTTAAACAATGATAAATTAATTTTTATATTGGTTTTGGTTTTTTTATGGTTTAAAAACCATGATTTCCTTCAAAATTGTTATTTTTACATTTTTTCTTTGTTTTAAACAATGATAAGTTAATTTTTATATTGGTTTGGTTTTTTTAATCTACATAGGTTTACCAATATTTCCTTTTTATATTTTTTATCTATATGATTATTTTTTTGTTGTATTTTACTTAACATTTTTTATATTTTTTCAAATATTAACTAAATACAAAAATAATATCACCCAATCACAATAGTTGTTATAAAAACCAATCAGAATAGCTTTTATTATAACCAATAAAAAAAACTACTGATATTTGGTACGACCAATGTAAAATAGGATAGATAAAAATATTTTGTATAAAAAATACTTTTCTATGAATTTTTGTAGATCATTACCCCAATTCTGTAAGGAAGTTACTAGTTCTTAGCAACATTACTAACATCATTAGCCAATAAAAATAGTAGGCACTAAATAAAACATGAAAATGAAAACTTTTACAAATATTTCTATTGGTTAAAATTTTTAGTAACGTTACTAAGAGCTAGCAACTTCTTTACAGAATTAGGGTGATTGTTCAACATACAATATACAAAGCAAGTAGAAAATATTCCAATGTAAGCATACTTATAAATAATAAATTGCTAATATATTTTAATTAAATATTTAATTATTTTAGATTAGTATGAAACAGCTCAGTGAAAAGAAATCTCAAAGAAGTACTGGAATGGGAATGAATAAAAAAAAACTAAACACTCCTAAAAATACGAAAAAAAAAATACCATCAAAGTGTTTGAAAAATCTTCATGTTACCAATAAAGAAAATATAGAGCCCAGTAATCAGCAGCCACATAAAGAATCTGTAAATTCACGAGACCAAAAACAAGAACTAGAACAAGGACAACTACAACAGTCTAATATTACTTTTTTCAACAATGATGGTTTTGTGTCAACTATTTTAAATTTTCAACAAATGAATAAAAATAATAGAAAATTTTTATTAGAATACAAATATTCATTAAATTCAGAATTAAATAAGTGGACAAGCGTAGGGTTTGATCCAACTAAAAATTTTGAAATTGTTGTAAGACTTTCAAATACAAATTATTCTAATATAATTTGTTTTAGTTTAACAGACTGGTTTGAATTTTGTCATTTAAAAAACATTATTCTAAGTTACTTTTATAATCAAAGTAATATTGAATATCGCAATTTAAAAAAACATCACCTAATATTTGATAGTGTTAATTATATAAAATTATTATTTATAAAATGGTATGGTAAAAATATATGTCTGAATTTAGAATCTGTTGAAAATTTATTTAGATTGTCAGATGTCATAAATAATTATATAAATGTTTTACAACATTTAAACTTTTATAATTATTATTTAGATAGAATTGGTACCACATACTTGTTAGCGGAAAGTAAAACAGAAACTATTAATAATATTATTAAGACAGAATCTATACATAGTATTTATAGCATTGCTATGAAAGAATTTTTACAGGAATATTCCGATATTATAGAGGACATTGTATTATATTAATATATATTTATATATTGTTTTATTTATTAAGTATATAAATAGTATTTATTGTAAAAAATATTTTTCAGTTAAATTACTGAAATGTAATATTGTTTATTTACTTGTAAATAATAAATAAAAAATTAAATAGTGTTTTTATTTTATCTATTATGCATTCATGACACAATGTAAAAACACAAGATACAAGAAACCACAAAAATGATATATATAGATATACCTATATATATATTTAAATACACAATTGAATTTTACGACAAAAAAATGTTGTCATTTGACGTAATTAGTTCGTCTTTTAAAAAACGTATATTTTGTGGGCGAATTATGAACACAGATGATATTATTGATCCAACAACATTTTTAACTCAGTATTTATTTTAATAAACAAAGTGGGTGAATTTATGTTTCAATGGAAATCAAATGTGAAATTGAATTGTGAGCTTGCGTGTGAATATCTAATTAAAAAAGGTGATACTGAGATAACTACAAATATTTATCGTAACTGTAAGATGGGGTATATTTGTCTAAGTGATGATTTTACTGAATGGTTTGAACGAAATGTAAAACAACCCATTTTAAATCAAATGTCAGAATTCCAAGAACGTGACAGTGGCAAAGCTTTGAAACGAATTCTTTATTTACAAGTAAGTTTTTTCAAATTTTTTTATAATATTTTTTATTATTAAAATATTTAATTTTTACAGGTGAATATAAATAAATACGATTCTACAAACTGTGGTGGTTCTTCGTATATAGAACTACCACTAAATTTAAAAAATAAGCAAGCTGTTATTAATGTAAAAAACAGTGACAATAAGTGTTTTGTATGGTCACTCCTTTCCGCTATGTATCCAGCAAAAAAACATAATGATCGTGTGTTTAAATATCCTAAAAATCATGATGAAATTTTTAATTTAAAAAACATACATTTTCCTATGACTTTGACAAACAATGAAAAATTTGAAAAACAAAATAAAATTTCGATTAATGTTTACGGTTTAGAATATGATATGAAATTAAAATTATATGTTGTTGTTGGACCATTACATTTCACAAAAAATAAGCTAGACAATCATTTTAATCTTTTATATTGGAAAAAAGATAATATGGGACATTACGCTTGGATAAAATCACTTTCTCGTCTTTTATCATCTCAACTATCTAAAAATAAAAAAAAAACATTTATTTGTGAGAGATGTCTTCAATATTTTGGTACTAAAGCTATTTTAAAACAACATGAAAAAGATTGTATGAATTTCGACGATGTTAAAATTGAAATGCCAAATGAGGATAATAAATGGATTAAATTTAAAAATTTTATGTACAAAGAGCGTCATCCTTTTGTCATTTATGCAGATTTTGAATGTCTAACAACACCTGTTTATACCTGTCAACCAAATCCATCCAATTCGTATACAAATATTTATCAACATCATGTACCATGTGCTGTCGGGTATCAATTAAAATGTTCTTACGATGATACATTATCATTTTATGAATCATTTCGTGGACCAGAAGCAGCAAAATGGTTCATGAATCGGATGAAAGATATAGTAGGATTAATACAAACAATTTCTGAAAATATTGTTCCTTTGAAAATGACAAATGAAGAATGGCAAAATTATAATCAAGCTGTGATCTGCCACATTTGTCGCAAAATCTTAGGAGAAGATAAAGTAAGAGACCATTGTCATTTTTCTGGTAAGTTGTTAATTTAATTATTAATATTTGTTAACTATTATTGAATAATTATAGGAAAATATCGAGGAGCTGCTCAGAGATCATGTAATTTGTGTTATAAAAAACCTAAATATATTCCTATTTTCTTCCATAATCTTGGTGACTATGATAGTCACCTTTTTATACGCGAATTTGGAGTAGATGAAGAAAATATTGTATTAATACCTATGAATAACGAGAGATTTATTTCATTTTCCAAAAACGTGAATGGTATTATGCTTCGTTTTTTAGATTCATTCAGGTATTTTTATAAATGATTAGTTTTTATAATTTATTAATATTTTTTCTTATAGATTTCTTAATTGTTCACTTGAAAAACTTGTGAGCTATTTAGTGCCCGTCCAATGTACTTTATTAAATAAGTACTACCCTACTGATTGGAAATTTAATATGTTAAAGAGAAAAGGTATATTTCCATATGATTATATTAATTCATGGGAATGTTTAGAAGAAGTACAACTACCGTCAAAATCATCGTTTTACTCCAGACTATGTGATAAATCTGTATCAGATTATGATTACAACCATGCATTAAATGTGTGGAAATTATTTGATCATGAAAACTTAGGCGACTATCTAGAGTTGTATCTTCAAACAGATGTATTGCTTTTGTCTGATGTATTTGAAAATTTTAGAAATATTTGTTTAAATGCATATGAATTGGACCCTGTTCATTATTATACAACTCCAGGTAAATATATTCTAAATATTTTTTTTGTTCATGTATAAGATTTATTTATTATAATTTTGTTTTGCAGGACTAGCATGGGATGCCATGTTGAAAATTACAGAAGTAGAGCTGGAGTTACTGACTGATATTGATATGATATTATTTTTTGAAAGATATTTATATGAATTCATATAACCCAAAAGAACCGCAAGAGTTTATTATGTACTTTGACGCTTGTAATTTGTATGGTTGGGCAATGACACAATGTTTACCACATGGTGGCTTTACATGGTTAAGTGACGAGAATATTAGAACACTAGACATTACTAATATACCTGACAATGGATTAGATGGATTTTTGAAGTTGACTTGGAATATCCAATAAACTTACACGACCTACATAAGGATTTGCCCGTATGTGCAGAACAACAGAAAACCCCAAATTCAAAATTTAAGAAACTTCTTACAACAATATATGATAAAAAAAAATATGTAATACATTATAAAAATTTAAAACAAGTATTGGAATTTGGACTAAAAATAATTAAATTTCATCGTGTTATAAAATTTAAACAATCATTTTGGCTTAAGCAGTATATTGACAAAAATACAAATTTTCGCAAACACGCAAAAAACAATTTTGAAAAAAACTTCTTTAAGCAAATGAATAACGCCGTTTACGGGAAAAGTATGGAAAATATTAGAAATAGATATGATATAAAATTAGTTTCGAAATGGAATGGAAAGGGTGGGGCACGGAAGTTACTTGCCAAACCAAATTTAAAAAAAGTTGTAATATTAACAGAAAATTTAGTTTCAATTGAACTAAGTAAAATAAAAATTTTGTTTAATAAACCTATTTACATTGGTATGGCTATATTAGATATATCCAAAACACTTATGTATGACTTTCATTACAATTACATACATAAAACTTATACAGCGCCAAAATTACTGTACATGGACACTGACTCATTTATTTATAAATTTAATGAAGACCCATACATACACATAAAAGAAGACATACACAGATTTGACACATCGGACTATACAGTGGATAATAAGTATGGTATACCACAAGCGAACAAAAAAGTTGTTGGTTTGTTTAAAGATGAGAATGGCGAGTTACTAATGGCAGAATTTGCGGGTTTAATATCAAAAATCTATTCCTTTGCATTGGAAAATAACAAATCATACAATCGAGCTAAGGGAATTTCAGGAATAACAACAAAAACACTCACTTTTGACTGTACAAAAGACAACAGAATATAATATCTCAAAATCACACAATATTTTCAGGTGAAATTAACAAACAATGTCTTACAAATAATGATGACAAAAGATGCATCATTTATGGACAGACTGATACACTACCCTGGGGACATTATTCCTTGTTGTGATTATCAGATAATATATATTTTTTAAATAATATCAGATTTATTTATCCACGAATTGTGTGTTTTATTCAAACCTAACCATTTCACATAAGCTTTCGATCCCTTAGTTTTTAAAACTTTTTGTACTAAGTAAATATTTGGAAAGGATTTGTAATATTTACTTTTACAATCTTAAATATTTCTGTACTCCAATTCAGAATATATCCTTTATCAAATATGGACTTGTATTTACTAATTCGTACAAAATCACCAATTTTGTACTTACCACGACCAACGATTTTAATATTGTTATATACAGTTTTTAATAAATTATCTTCTTTTTTCTGTGTTACATCTATAGGTTTCATTTTTATTGTTCTATGTTTTGTATTGTTATATTTTTTAATTAATCGTGGTAACATATCTAACCATTTGTATGAACCTTGAACACTAAATTCTCGCCATATGTTAGTTTTCAACGTACGATTAAATCTTTCCACTACACTCGCTTTAAGATTACTAAATGTTGAATAATGATTGATTCCATATTTTTTCATTTCTTTCGTAAATATGCTATTGTAAAATTCTTTTTCGTCGTCAGTATGTAAATTTTTTGGTATACGACCTTGTTTTAAAATTTTTACAAAAGCTTTGGAGACATCATCACCAGATTTTGTTTTTACTGGTAAAGCCCACGCATATTTAGAAAAATCATCAATTATTGTTAATAAATACTTATATCCTTTATTTTCACGTTGATATGAAATCATAATTACAAGATCACAAGTCATCAATACATTTTGTTATAACTTTTCGTCTTTGAAAATTTCGACGTGCAGGTTTATGTAATTCTCTTGCAACATTTAGTTTACTCATTGTTTTTTAATTTTTCAATATATTTCTTAAATAATTCTTCTATTTCGTAATAATATTTTTTTATTTGGTTTTTTAGTTGTATAATTCTATTTCGTCTTTGTTTAAACCAGTTTTAATATGATCTTTAACATCCTATATACTAAAAGGCATGTGTCCGTGATGTTCATTTATTTTCATCACGACGATCGCCAAATTTTGTGGGCAGCCTAACTACCTGAACCATTAAAGAGATTGTTGTAATTTTTTTTTTAAGTTGCAGGGAATAATGTGTAGTTGTGCCTTTTGGGGGTCTCATATTTTTACTGTAAGTGGTTCTTGTGTAAAAAAATAAAAACTGTGCAAAATTAATAACTTGAAACAATGGATCCTAGTAGCCATGTCTAAATTTAAAAAGAGTCACGAGGTCATCTGTCACTTTTGACAATCTGTCTATGAACTTTAAACGATTATAACTTTTTATAGAATACTGATATTAAAGAAGTAAATACAGTATCATGTATAATAGTCTCGAGCAAAGGTGTTACAATTAATTTAAGTTTAAAACATAACGTATTAAATTAATATAAATTTTGACGTTTCCAATGTTAAAAGTCAATGTTGCCAAATGTGTGATGAAGTAACTAAATTAAAACCGAATATTCCTAAATTAACTTCTCTAAAGACGGTGACAGTTATATTAGGATTGACAATATTAATAAATTTAAAAATTAACTACTATTTTTTAATACAAACAGTGTTGCCAAATTATGAAATAGGTAACAAAATAAAAATCAAATATTTCTAAATAAAATAAATTGAACACTTTGCTGTGATATCAAAAGAAAGAAAACCATAAGGGCCGGTTTTAAAATGACAAAAAAATGTGTCATGTCGATCTGCATTTGTTTTGCGCAAAAAGTTGTTAGAAGTATATTGTCCTTGGGCTTTAATGAAACGACACAATGTGGACTGGTGTGCACGAATGACAAAAATATTCTACGTCGATTAGAATTTGTTTTTTACAAAATTTTGTCAGAAATATGTTGTGTTTGGAAAAAGTTGTGAGAAGTATGTGGTGTTTAGTATCAAATGAAAAGGCTCGATAAGGGCTGGCGTGCAGAATTAACAAAAATGGTTAATTTTGATCGGCTTTTGTTTTTTGCAAAAAGTTTTTAGAAGTATGTCGAGTTTGGTCTCAAATGAAAGGTCTCGTTGATGGCTAGCGTGCAGAATTGACAAAAATGTTCCATTTAGATCGGCTTTTGTTTTCTGCAAAAATTTCTCATAAGTATGTCGAGTTTGGTATCAAACAAAACGTTTAGCTGACGGCTAGCCTGCAGAATTGACAAAAATGCGCCATGTCAATCGCCTTTTGTTTTTTTGCAAAAAGTTGTCAGAAGTGTGTGGTGTTTGGTCTCAAATAAAAGGTTTCATTGAGGTCTAGCTTGCAGAATTGACAAAAATATTCCATGCCTATCGGCTTTTGTTTTTCGCAAATAGTTGTCAGAAGTATGTGGTATTTGGTCTCAAATGAAAGGTTTCATTGAGGGCTAGCGTGCAGAATTGACAAAAATATTCCATGCCGATCGGCTTTTGTTTTTCGCAAATAGTTGTCAGAAGTATGTGGTTTTTGGTATCAAAATAAAGGACTTGATAAGGGTTTCGTGAAAAATTAACAAAACTGCTTATTATTGACCGGCTTTTGTTTTTTGTGAAAAGTTTTCAGAAATATGTCGAGTTTGGTCTCAAATGAAAGGTTTCATTGAGGGCTAGCTTGCAGAATTGACAAAAATATTCCATGCCGATCGGCTTTTGTTTTTCGCAAATAGTTGTCAGAAGTATGTGGTTTTTGGTATCAAAATAAAGGACTTGATAAGGGTTTCGTGAAAAATTAACAAAATTGCTTATTATTGACCGGCTTTTGTTTTTTGTGAAAAGTTTTCAGAAATATGTCGAGTTTGGTCTCAAATGAAAGGTTTCATTGAGGGCTAGCGTGCAGAATTGACAAAAATATTCCATGCCGATCGGCTTTTGTTTTTCGCAAATAGTTGTCAGAAGTATGTGGTGTTTGGTATCAAAATAAAGGACTTGATAAGGGTTTCGTGAAAAATTAACAAAATTGCTTATTGTTGACCGGCTTTTGTTTTTTGTGAAATGTTTTCAGAAATATGTCGAGTTTGGTCTCAAATAAAAGGTTTCATTGAGAGCTAGCTTGCAGAATTGACAAAAATATTCCATGCCGATCGGCTTTTGTTTTTCGCAAATAGTTGTCAGAAGTATGTGGTATTTGGTCTCAAATGAAAGGTTTCATTGAGGGCTAGCGTGCAGAATTGACAAAAATATTCCATGCCGATCGGCTTTTGTTTTTCGCAAATAGTTGTCAGAAGTATGTGGTGTTTGGTATCAAAATAAAGGACTTGATAAGGGTTTTGTGAAAAATTAACAAAATTGCTTATTGTTGACCGGCTTTTGTTTTTTGTAAAAAGTTTTCAGAAATATGTCGAGTTTGGTCTCAAATGAAAGGTCTCGTAGAGGGCTAGCATGCAGAATAGGCAAAAGTGTTCCATGTCGATCTGCTTTTCTTTTTACAAAAAGTTGTCAGAAATTTTTATAGTGTTTGGTATCAAATGAAAGTTCTCGGTGTGGGCTAGCCTGTAGAAATTGCAAATATGTTCCATGTCGATTGACTTTTGTTTTATGCAAAAAAAATGTCAGAAGTATGTTGTGTTTGGTATCAAATGAAAGATCTCGGTGAGGGCTGGCATGCATAATTGAGAAAAATGTTTCATGTCGACCGGCTTTTGTTTTTTTCAAAAAGTTATTACATGCATATCGTGTTTGGAATCTAATGAAAGGTATTGGTGAGGGCTGACATGCAGATATGAAAAAACCGTTTTATGTCGATTGGCATTTATTTTTTTTGTACTGACAGCGGAGCTCTAGGGAATGCTCGGCGTAGCCGAGAATTCGCTAGTCCTATATACTAAAAGGCATGTGTCCCAATCTATATTTATTTTCATCACGACGATCGCCAAATTTTCGGACAAACCTACAGCCTTAACCATTTATGAAATTGATATGTATAATAATATCAAATTGTAGAGAATGATGCGTAGGTGTGCCTTTTTGGTGTTTCATATTTTTACGTCGAGCAGTTTTTGCGTAAATTAATAAAAACCACACATTTTTTTCATTTTGAAACAAAAAATTGTTTAAGGATCCTAGTAGCCATGTCTAAATTTAAAAAGAAACAAGCTGTTATCTGTCACTTATGACAATCAGTCTATGAACTTTAAATGATTGTATATTCAAATAGAACATTGATATTAAAGAAGTGAATACAGTATCATGAATAATAATCTTGAGCAAAGGTGTTACAATTAATTTAAGTTTAAAACATAACGTATTTATGTGTCGTGATGTTTATTTTCATCACGACGATCGTCAAATTTTGTTACAAGCCAAACTGCCTGAACCATCAAAGGGATTGTTGTAAATTTTTTTTTAGATTGCAAGGAATAATGTGTAGTTGTGCCTTTTGGGGGTCTCATATTTTTACTGTGAGTGGTTCTTGTGTAAAAAAATAAAAACTGTGCAAAATTAATAACTTGAAACAATGGATCCTAGTAGCCATGTCTAAATTTAAGAAGAGTCATGAGGTCATCTGTCACTTTTGACAATCTGTCTATGAACTTTAAACGATTATAACTTTTTTTAGAACATTGATATTAAAGAAGTAAATACAGTATCAAGTATATTAGTCTTGAGCATAGGTGTTACAACTAATTTAAGTTTAAAACATAACTTATTTAATTAATATAAATTTTGACTGAGATGTTGATGACTTTTGAAGTTTAACTCTAACTTCCTACGCAGTATATAGTAAGGGATAAATATGTTTTTAACTGAGAAAAATTTGCAGTCGCCACTGGGACACGAACCCAGGACCTCTGTCCCAGTGGCGACTGCAAATTTTTCTCAGTTAAAAACATATTTATCCCTTACTATAAATTTTGACGTTTCCAATGTCAAAAGTCAATGTTGCCAAATGTGTGATGAAGTAACTAAATTAAAACCGAATATTCCTAAACACTTTGCTGTGTGTGATATCAAAGGAAAAAAAACCATAAGGGCCGGTTTTGAAATGACAAAAAAAAATATGTCACGTTGATCTGTATTTGTTTTGCGCAAAAAGTTGTTACAAGTAGGTCGTCCTTGGATTTTAATGAAACGACACAATGTGGATTGGAGTGAACGAATGACAAAAATATTCTACGTTGATTAGAATTTGTTTTTTGCAAAATGTTATCAGAAATATGTGTTTTGTATCGAATGAAAAGTCTCGGTGAGGGCTGGTGTACAAAAAAGAAAATTTTCCTTGTTGATCGGCTTTTGTTTTATGCAAAAAGTTAATAGACGTATGTCGTGTTTCGTATCTAATGAAAGGTCTCGGCGAGGGCTCGCATAGAGATTTGACAAAAATGATCTATGTCGATCGGCTTTTGTTTTTTGCAAAACGTAGTATAAAGTATATCATGTTTGGTCTCAAATAAAAGGTCTTGTTGAGGGCTCGCGTGCAGAACTGACAAAAACGGTCTAGGTTGATCGGCTTTTGTTTTATGCAAAAAGTTAATAGAAGTATGTCGTGTTTGGTATTTAATGAAAGGTCTCGTTGAGGGCTAGCGTGCAGAATTGACAAAAATGTTCCATGTCGATCGGCTTTTGTTTTTTGCAAAAAGTTGTCAGAAATATGTCGTGTTTGGTATCGAATGAAAGGTCTTGGCGAGGGCTCGCGTAGAGAATTGACAAAAATGATCTATGTCGATCGGCTTTTGTTTTATGCAAAAATTTCTCAAAAGTATGCCGAGTTTGGTCTGAAATGAAACGTCTTGTTGAGGGCTAGCGTGCAGAATTGACAAAAATGTGCTATGTTGATCGGTTTTTGTTTTTTGCAAAAAGTTGTCAGAAGTGTATGGTGTTTGGTATCAAATGAAAGGTTTCAATGAGGGCTGGTGTGCAGAATTAACAAAAATTGTCAATGTCGATCGGCTATTGTTTTTTGCAAAAGGTTGTTACAAGTATATAGTGTTTGGTATTAGATATGATAACAATGTTTCATGTCGATCGACTTTTGTTTTATGCAGAAAGTTGTCAGAAGTATGTCGGGTATGGTATCAAATGAAAGGTCTCGGTGAGGGCTAAGGTACATAAATGACAAAAATATTTCATGTCGACCGGCTTTTATTTTTTGCAAAAAATTATTAGAAGTATATCGTGTTTGCAATCTAATGAAAGGTCTCTGTGAGGCCTGACGTGGAAATATGAAATAATTGTTTAATGTCGATCGGCATTTGTTCTTTGCACTGAAAGCGGAGCTCTAGGGAATGCTCGGCGTAGCCGAGAATTCGCTAGTCCTATATACTAAAAGGCATGTGTCCGTGATGTTTATTTATTTTCATCATGACGATCGCCAAATTTTGTGGACAGCCTAACTACCTTAACCATGAAAGGAATTGTTGTAATTTTTTTTTTAGATTGCAGGGAATAATGTGTAGTTGTGCCTTTTGGGGGTCTCATATTTTTACTGTAAGTGGTTCTTGTGTAAAAAAAAAAACTGTGCAAAATTACTAACTTGAAACAATGGATCCTAGTAGCCATGTCTAAATTTAAGAAGAGTCACGCTGGTATCTGTCACTTTTGACAATCTGTCTATGAACTTTAAACGATTGTAACTTCTTATAGAACATTTATATTAAAGAAGTAAATACAGTATCATGTATAATAGTCTTGAGCAAAGGTGTTACAACTAATTTAAGTTTAAAACATAACGTATTTAATTAATATTAATTTTGACGTTTCCAATGTCAAAAGTCAATGTTGCCAAATGTGTGATGAAGTAACTAAATTAAAACCAAATATTCCTAAATTAACTTCACTGAAGACGGAGGCAGTTGTATTAGGATTGACAATATTAATTAATAAATTTAAAAATTAACTACTATTTTTTAATACAAACAGTGTTGCCAAATTATAAAGTAACTAAATAAAAATCAAATGTACCTAAATAAAATAAATTGAATACTTTGCTGTGTTTGTTATCAAAAGAAAGGAAACCATAAGGGCCAGTTTTAAAATGACAAAAAAAATGTGTCATGTCGATCTGCATTTGTTTTTCGTAAAAAGTTGTTAGAAGTAGGTCGTCCTTGGGTTTTAAGGAAACGACACAATACGGACTGGTGTGCACGAATGACAAAAATGTTCCATGTAGATTAGAATTTGTTTTTTGCAAAATGTTGTCAGAAAAATGTTGTTTGGAAAAAGTTGTGAGAAGTATGTGGTGTTTAGTATCAAATGAAAGGGCTCGATAAGGCTGGCGTTTAGAATTAACAAAAATGATCAATGTTGATCGGCTTTTGTTTTTTGCAAAACTTTCTCAAAGGTACGTCGAGTTTGATTTCAAATGAAAGGTCTCGTTGAGGGCTAGCGAGCAGAATTGACAAAAATGTTCCATTCCGATCGGCTTTTGTTTTCTGCAAAAAGTTCTCAAAGTTATGTCGAGTTTGGTCTCAAAAGAAAGGTCTCGTTGAGGGCTAGCGTGCAGAGTTGACAAATGACAAAAAAAAATGTGCCATGTCAATCGCCTTTTGTTTTCTGCAAAAAGGTGTCAGAAGTGTGTGGTGTTTGATCTCAAATGAAAAGTTTCGTTGAGGGCTAGCGTGCAGAATTGACAAAAATGTTCCATGCCAATCGGCTTTTGTTTTTCGTCAATAGTTGTCAGAAGTTTGTGGTGGTTAGTATCAAAATAAAGGTGTCTCGATGAGGGTTTGCGTGAAAAATTAACAAAATTGCTCAATCTTGATCGGCTTTTGTTTTTTGCGAAAAAATCTCAGATATATGTCAAGTATAGTGTCAAAAGAAAGGTCTCGTTGAGGCCTAGCATGCAGAATTGACAAAAATAATCCATTACGATCTGCTTTTCTTTTTACAAAAAGTTTTCAGAAGTTTATAGTGTTTGGTATTAAATGAAAGTTCTCGGTGTGGGCTAGCCTGTAGAAATTTCAAAAATATTTTATGTCGATTGACTTTTGTTTTATGCAAAAAGATATCAGAAGTATGTTGTGTTTGGTCTCAAATGAAAGGGCTCGATAAGGGCTCGCGTAGAGAATTGACAAAAATGATCTATGTCGATCGGTGTTTGTTTTATGTAACAAGTTCTTAGAAATATGTCATGTTTGGTATCGAATAAAAGGTCTCGTTGAGGGCTAGCGTGCAGAATTGACAGAAATGTTCCATTCCGATCGGCTTTTGTTTTCTGCAAAAAGTTCTCAAAAGTATGTCGAGTTTGGTCTCAAATGAAACGTCTTGTTGAGAACTAGCGTGCAGAATTGACAAAAATGGGCTATGTCGATCGGTTTTTGTTTTTTGCAAAAAGTTGTCAGAAGTGTGTGGTATTTGGTATCAAATGAAAAGTCTCGTTGAGGGCTAGCGTGCAGAATTGACAAAAATGTTCCATGTTCCAAAAAGTTGTCAGAAGTATGTCGTGTTTGGTATCAAATGAAAGGTCTCGGAGAGGGCTAACGTGCAGAATTGACAAAAAATGTGCTATGTCGATCGGTTTTTGTTTTTTGAAAAAAGTTGCCAGAAGTGTGTGGTGTTTGGTATCAAATAAAAGGTTACAATGAAGGCTGGTGTGCAGAATTAACGAAAATGGTCAATGTCGATCGGCTTTTGTTTTTTGCAAAAGGTTGTCACAAGTATATAGTGTTTGGTATCAAATGAGAAGTCTGGGTGTGGGCTAGCGTGTAGATATGATAAAAATGTTTCATGTCGATCGACTTTTGTTTAATGCAGAAAGTTGTCAGAAGCATGTCGTGTATGGTATCAAATGAAAGGTCTCAGTGAGAGTTGGGGTACATTAATGACAAAAATGTTTTATGTCAACCGGCTTTTGTTTTTTGCAAAATATTATTAGAAGTATGTCGTGTTTGTAATCTAATGAAAGGTCTCGGTGAGGCCTGACGTGCAAATATGAAATAATTGTTTCATGTCGATCGGCATTTGTTTTTTGCACTGACAGCGGAGCTCTAGGGAATGCTCGGCGTAGCCGAGAATTCGCTAGTCCTATATACTAAAAAGGTATGTGTCGTGATGTTTATTTATTTTCATCACGACGATCGCCAAATTTTGTGGACAGCCTAACTGCCTGAAACATTAAAGAGATTGTTGTAATTTTTTGTTTGATTGCAGGGAATAATGTGTTGTTGTGCCTTTTGGGGGTCTCATATTTTTACTGTAAGTGGTTCTTGTGTAAAAAAATAAAAACTGTGCAAAATTAATAACTTGAAACAATGGATCCTAGTAGCCATGTTTAAATTTAAAAAGAGTCACGAGGTCATCTGTCACTTTTGACAATCTGTCTATGAACTTTAAACGATTATAACTTTTTATAGAACACTGATATTAAAGAAGTAAATACAGTATCATGTATAATAGTCTCGAGCAAAGGTGTTACAATTAATTTAAGTTTAAAACATAACGTATTTAATTAATATAAATTTTGACGTTTCCATTGTCAAAAGTCAATGTTGCCAAATGTGTGATGAAGTAACTAAATGAAAACCAAATATTCCTAACCTAACTTTACTGACAACGGTGGCAGTTGTATTAGCATGGGCGCCCATAAGGGGGGGCAAGAGGGGGCACTTGCCCTCCCCTACCTTTTCGCAAATTTCAAAAAGACGGCACATTATTTGATTATTTCACCACCATTATGTTCTATAAGAAATTTATTAATGTTTACTATATTTTAGGGCTTATGCTTTTTATGTGTGGGAGAAATTATTCCGTTAGTATTTGTGGTTAGTTATTTTAACTGGTATTAGGCAGTAGACAAGAGGTTCCTAATGAATTTTCTGAGGAATTTTTGAAAGATGAAATGAATTTGAAAATTGCCATACAAACCTATACTTTGTCCGTTTATTTTTTTCTCTTTCTTTATTAGTAAATATACGTTTGCAGTTTATCTCTATAATATTTAGGGTTTTCTTAAATGGACAATATCACATCGGAATAGAATCTCAAATGAACTATTCAACAATGCTATCAGAATTTCGATTAGCATTTTTTGTTAAGTGTTGCTTAAAATTTAAGCTTTGTCGGTACAATTGGACATAAAAATATATATGTTTTTTAATGTTTTTTTTATTTTGCCCCCCTTTGAAAAATATTTTATGGGCGCCCATGTGTATTAGGGTTGACAATATTAATTTATAAATTTAAAAATTAACTACTATTTTTTAATACAAACAGTGTTGCCAAATTATGAAGTAACTAAATAAAAATCAAATGTACCTAATTAAATGGAACACTTTGCTGTGTTTGATATCAAAAGAAAGAAAATCATAATGGCCGGTTTTGAAATGACAAAAAAAATGTGTCATGTCGATCTGCATTTGTTTTTCGGAAAAAGTTGTTAGAAGTAGGTTGTCTTTGGGTTTTAAGGAAACGAATGACAAAAATGTTCTACGTAAATTAGAATTTGTTTTTTGCAAAATGTTGTCAGAAAAATGTTTTTTGGAAAAAGTTGTGAGAAGTATGTGGTGTTTAGTATCAAATGAAAGGGCTCGATAAAGGCTGGCGTGTAGAATGAACAATAAAGGTCAAAGTTGATCGGCTTTTGTTTTTTGCAAAAATTTCTTAAAGGTATGTCGAGTTTGGTCTCAAATGAAAGGTCTCGTTGAGGGCTAGCGTGCAGAATTGACAAAAATGTTCCATGTCGATCGGCTTTTGTTTTATGCAAAAAGTTGTCAGAAGTATGTCGTGTTTGGTATGAAATGAAAGGTTTCGTTGAGGGCTAGCAAGCAAAATTGACAAAAATGTTCCATTCCGATCAGCTTTTGTTTTCTGCAAAAAGTTGTCAAAGGTATGTCGAGTTTGGTCTCAAATGAAAGGTCTCGTTGAGGGCTACCGTGCAGAGTTGACAAAAATGTGCCATGCCAATCTGCTTTTGTTTTTCACAAATAGTTGTCAGAAGTATGTGGTGGTTAGTATCAAAATAAAGGACTCGATGAGGGTTAGCGTGAAAAATTAACAAAATTGTTCAATCTTGATCGGCTTTTGTTTTTTGCGAAAAGTTCTCAGAAATATGTCGAGTATAGTCTCAAAAGAAAGGTCTCGTTGAGGGCTAGCATGCAGAATTGACAAAAATGATCCATTACGGTCTGCTTTTCTTTTTACAAAAAGTTTTCAAAAGTTTATAGTGTTTGGTATCAAATGAAAGTTCTCGGTGTGGGCTAGCCTGTAGAAATTTCAAAAATATTCCATGTCGATTGACTTTTGTTTTATGCAAAAAGATATCAGAAGTAGGTTGTGTTTGGTATCAAATGAAAGGGCTCGATAAGGGCTCGAGTAGAGAATTGACAAAAATGGTCTATGTCGATCGGCTTTTGTTTTGTGCAACAAGTTGTCAGAAATATGTCGTGTTTGGTATAGAATAAAAGGTCTCATTGAGGGCTAGCGTGCAGAATTGGCAGAAATGTTCCATTCCGATCGGCTTTTGTTTTCTGCAAAAAGTTCTCAAAAGTATGTCGAGTTTGGTCTCAAATGAAACGTCTTATTGAGAACTAGCGGGCAGAAATGCAAAAAAAATAATAGAAGTATATCGTGTTTGCAATCTAATGAAAGGTCTCGATGAGGTCTGACGTGGAAATATGAAATAATTGTTTCATGTCGATCGGCATTTGTTTTTTGCACCGACAGCGGAGCTCTAGGGAATGCTCGGCGTAGCCGAGAATTCGCTAGTCCTATATACTAAAAAGGTATGTGTCGTGATGTTTATTTATTTTCATCACGACGATCGCCAAATTTTGTGGACAGCCTAACTGCCTGAACCATTAAAGAGATTGTTGTAATTTTTTTTTTTTGATTGCAGGGAATAATGTGTAGTTGTGCCTTTTGGGGGTCTCATATTTTTACTGTAAGTGGTTCTTGTGTAAAAAAATAAAAACTGTGCAAAATTAATAACTTGAAACAATGGATCCTAGTAGCCATGTCTAAATTTAAAAAGAGTCACGAGGTCATCTGTCACTTTTGACAATCTGTCTATGAACTTTAAACGATTATAACTTTTTATAGAACACTGATATTAAAGAAGTAAATACAGTATCATGTATAATAGTCTCGAGCAAAGGTGTTACAATTAATTTAAGTTTAAAACATAACGTATTTAATTAATATAAATTTTGACGTTTCCATTGTCAAAAGTCAATGTTGCCAAATGTGTGATGAAGTAACTAAATGAAAACCAAATATTCCTAACCTAACTTTACTGACAACGGTGGCAGTTGTATTAGCATGGGCGCCCATAAGGGGGGGCAAGAGGGGGCACTTGCCCTCCCCTACCTTTTCGCAAATTTCAAAAAGACGGCACATTATTTGATTATTTCACCACCATTATGTTCTATAAGAAATTTATTAATGTTTACTATATTTTAGGGCTTATGCTTTTTATGTGTGGGAGAAATTATTCCGTTAGTATTTGTGGTTAGTTATTTTAACTGGTATTAGGCAGTAGACAAGAGGTTCCTAATGAATTTTCTGAGGAATTTTTGAAAGATGAAATGAATTTGAAAATTGCCATACAAACCTATACTTTGTCCGTTTATTTTTTTCTCTTTCTTTATTAGTAAATATACGTTTGCAGTTTATCTCTATAATATTTAGGGTTTTCTTAAATGGACAATATCACATCGGAATAGAATCTCAAATGAACTATTCAACAATGCTATCAGAATTTCGATTAGCATTTTTTGTTAAGTGTTGCTTAAAATTTAGGCTTTGTCGGTACAATTGGACATAAAAATATATATATGTTTTTTAATGTTTTTTTATTTTGCCCCCCTTTGAAAAATATTTTATGGGCGCCCATGTGTATTAGGGTTGACAATATTAATTTATAAATTTAAAAATTAACTACTATTTTTTAATACAAACAGTGTTGCCAAATTATGAAGTAACTAAATAAAAATCAAATGTACCTAATTAAATGGAACACTTTGCTGTGTTTGATATCAAAAGAAAGAAAATCATAATGGCCGGTTTTGAAATGACAAAAAAAATGTGTCATGTCGATCTGCATTTGTTTTTCGGAAAAAGTTGTTAGAAGTAGGTTGTCTTTGGGTTTTAAGGAAACGAATGACAAAAATGTTCTACGTAAATTAGAATTTGTTTTTTGCAAAATGTTGTCAGAAAAATGTTTTTTGGAAAAAGATGTGAGAAGTATGTGGTGTTTAGTATCAAATGAAAGGGCTCGATAAGGGCTGGCGTGTAGAATGAACAATAAAGGTCAAAGTTGATCGGCTTTTGTTTTTTGCAAAAATTTCTTAAAGGTATGTCGAGTTTGGTCTCAAATGAAAGGTCTCGTTGAGGGCTAGCGTGCAGAATTGACAAAAATGTTCCATGTCGATCGGCTTTTGTTTTATGCAAAAAGTTGTCAGAAGTATGTCGTGTTTGGTATGAAATGAAAGGTTTCGTTGAGGGCTAGCAAGCAAAATTGACAAAAATGTTCCATTCCGATCAGCTTTTGTTTTCTGCAAAAAGTTGTCAAAGGTATGTCGAGTTTGGTCTCAAATGAAAGGTCTCGTTGAGGGCTACCGTGCAGAGTTGACAAAAATGTGCCATGTCAATCGCCTTTTGTTTTTTGCAAAAAGTTGTCAGAAGTGTGTGGTGTTTGATCTCAAATGAAAGGTTTCGTTGAGGGCTAGCGTGCAGAATTGACAAAAATGTTCCATGCCAATCTGCTTTTGTTTTTCACAAATAGTTGTCAGAAGTATGTGGTGGTTAGTATCAAAATAAAGGACTCGATGAGGGTTAGCGTGAAAAATTAACAAAATTGTTCAATCTTGATCGGCTTTTGTTTTTTGCGAAAAGTTCTCAGAAATATGTCGAGTATAGTCTCAAAAGAAAGGTCTCGTTGAGGGCTAGCATGCAGAATTGACAAAAATGATCCATTACGGTCTGCTTTTCTTTTTACAAAAAGTTTTCAAAAGTTTATAGTGTTTGGTATCAAATGAAAGTTCTCGGTGTGGGCTAGCCTGTAGAAATTTCAAAAATATTCCATGTCGATTGACTTTTGTTTTATGCAAAAAGATATCAGAAGTAGGTTGTGTTTGGTATCAAATGAAAGGGCTCGATAAGGGCTCGAGTAGAGAATTGACAAAAATGGTCTATGTCGATCGGCTTTTGTTTTGTGCAACAAGTTGTCAGAAATATGTCGTGTTTGGTATAGAATAAAAGGTCTCATTGAGGGCTAGCGTGCAGAATTGGCAGAAATGTTCCATTCCGATCGGCTTTTGTTTTCTGCAAAAAGTTCTCAAAAGTATGTCGAGTTTGGTCTCAAATGAAACGTCTTATTGAGAACTAGCGGGCAGAAATGCAAAAAAAATAATAGAAGTATATCGTGTTTGCAATCTAATGAAAGGTCTCGATGAGGTCTGACGTGAATGAAATAATTGTTTCATGTCGATCGGCATTTGTTTTTTGCACCGACAGCGGAGCTCTAGGGAATGCTCGGCGTAGCCGAGAATTCGCTAGTAATTTTCTAAAATCAATTTAATTTTTTATTCGTCTGGTTGAACATTCTTTATTTTTTCTTTCAACATGTTTTGAACTATAGTTTTTTATTTTATCATGTTCTGTACCATAGTCGTAAGATTAACGATTTTTTCATCTTGTTTTTCAATTTTAGAAATTTGGTCACGAATATTTGTTTGTTCAATATTAATATTTCTTACTATTCCTTCTATTCTTTCATTAATATTGTGTAAATGAGTATTTAATTTTGAGCCCACAATTGAGTCTAATGATTTTACAATTATTTAAAATGTGGTTCTAGTATTTTTTTCAATGTCTATTACAAGTTTGTTAAATTTGTTCAAATTAGTATTTATTTTTGAGTCTATAATTTCTGGCAATGTTCTGTTTATAGCATCAATTTTATTTTGGTTATTATTTAAATTTGTTTCTATAAGTTCATCAAATATACTTAATTTTGCATTAATTTTTGAGTCTATAATTGATGGAATTATCTTTATTACTGAGTTAATTTTACGTTGTAATATTAGATTCAATTTTTTCATCTACATACTTTTTATTTGTTGCGTTAGTATTGTTAATTGGCACTGCAACATTTGCAATTGGTTTCATTTTAGCATTGTATACTTCTGTATTACCTTCTAATGATATATTCATTGAATGTGATTGCACGTCTTTCACAGATTTTATAATTTGTAAATCAACATAATTTTTAATAGTTGCATCTAATGGCTCTATTGGATTTGCAACATTTACTAATCTTTTGTCATTTACGTCATATGTATTATTATTTAACAGCAACGAAAAATGATCACTATAATTTTTTTGTCGTTTAAAACGTCTACCGAACTTATCAACAGACATTTTAATACTAATAGCAAATTTTAAATATTTATTGTATTAGTAGAGTATCTATGCAGGTTCTAGGCCAAATTGACCTTTGGACCTTCCATCATATTTTGTTTGTTTTGATTTGGCGCTCGCTACTTGCTGCGCCATCTATATGATAACGGTGGTCACATTTGGAACTATGATAAGGAGTTAAGAAATTATAAGACAGTGCTTTGATTTGGCGCTCGCTACTTGCTGCGCCATCTATATGATAACGGTGGTCACATTTGGAACTATGATTGATAATGATTTTAAGAAATTATAAGACAGTGCACGTGTCGAAAGGTTAAAGGTTATCTATTTGCCGACGATTTGATATTATTTTTAGGAAGTTAACTTGTTTGCGTAAACAGCACATGTACAAAAGGTTAGGCGGGTTAAGGACATGAATTTGATAGCACATTTTAAGAAATTTTGAAATTATAATAGCCTATTTGTATCCGGGTACAAGAGTTTAATGTGTTTTCGTAAACATCATATGTATGGGAAGGTTAGGGGTTAATGATATATATTTGATTACAATTTTGAGTAAACTGTATATAAGTGAAATTGTGTATGTGAATATTATCATATGTTACAATGAACAGTGAACAGACAATGATAAACGGTAAGAATATAAATATATATATATTTATTTATTTATTTATTTGTACATGTATATATATCTAGATATGCACAAGAATTACAAGGTGGAAAGCACCGAAAATTGGGATAATGATCCCGTAAGACCGAGTTTTATGGCGTTTACACCACCTTGTAAATGCCGCATATGTAGAAGAAAACGAGCAGCAGCCAGCAGCCAGCAGGGGCAGAAGCAGCAGCAGCCAGCAGGGCAGCAGCAGCAGCAGGGGCAGACAAAAGCAGTCTAATATGGTAAGTAACAGTCAAAACTAGTATAATCTTATAGTCAATGTATAACATAGAACTTTTCTTCTTAGCCCCACGATGACGAAGAATAAATTAGAATTTATGTAATGTAGTATTATAAAAAATAAACATTTTTAATATGTATATATTTATTTTATTTCTTAATCCTATTACATAATATATTTTATTAATACAAAAATTACATTACATTACATTACATTTTTTTTTTACATTTAGAACAATCTTTTATTAAAATATTTGCAGACCAAATATAATCGTCATCTTCAATATGATTTTTACATATTCTATAACTTTGAAATACTTTATTATTTTGCCATTCTATGGGAAATCAGTTCCAGTTGCTTTCTATTCCAGATGATATGTATACCATAAAAAATTCCATAGGTAACAAATGTATATCTTCAGTACACACATTATTTAAAGTTTCATAATTATTATATACTGAACGAAATGCATTGTACTTATTAAATCGTAAGTGAAATATTTCTCCTAAGTTTATTGCATTTTGTGTTGCACAATTTGTTTTAAAATTACAAAAATTTGTATTAATTTGAAAATCTTGTAGTAATGGTTCCAAATTTATAACATCACAGTTTAACACATTTTTTTAACCACATTTTATTTTCTTCACCCCATACATAAACTTGTAATATTTTAAAATCATTTATTATATTTTGTAAAACTTCTTTTCGCTTAGAGTACAAAATATCACCTGAAGTCCAACGAAGATTAGGAGTATTTTGTTCTTGTAGTTTAATATTTTTTTTGCTGTTGTTGCTTAATGATAAAATTGAAAATGGTTGTTTAAAAATTACTTTTTTATATTCATTTGTACTTATTTTTAACACTGCAAATTCTTTGCATACAAATCGATTTCTTTTACTGTATTTATATCCTTTAAAATCAGCTACAGCAACAGTCGACAAAAAAGTACTCATGTTTTCTGCAATCTTTTCTTGCGTGCAGTACGGAAAACTGTATGTATATTCTGCAAAGCACAGTATTTATAGGAGTACAGTAGCTGTTATCATTGTTTTGTACTAAACAATTTCATCTTTGTGAATCCAACTATTATGAGTATTATCAAATCCCAACCATTTTACAAGTATTTTATTATTTTGCTTTTTCAAAATTTTTTCTACTAAATAAACATTAGAGTGTTTCACTTTTTGTAATTCTTGTTCATAAAATGCACCATCAATTAATTGACCAAATTTATCCTGTAGTATATACGTAATAGGATTTGTTAGAAGATAATGGAGGCGGTTTTGAAAGGTAGGCTTCCTTTGTCCGAGGGGGGCGGTGTGGGTAGATTTATTAGGGTTGCTACTTGTATGACATTTATTAGTTTTTTTGGCTTTTTGTTGCCAGGTGTTTCTTTTGTTATGTATGAATCTTTTGATTTGGCTTCAAGTATTCTGGAAGTGGTTAGGGGTTGATTAATTTGAGTTTGCAGGTGTGTGAAATTTATGAGTTTTATGGACGTGAGAAAAAATTTTCTTTGTAAATTTTTATTTAGAGGATCCCTTACCGCCAGGTAGAGATCTCTGTAGCTTAGTCAAATTTATTACTGGGAATTTTTATATTTGTTCGTACTTTGACGATTCTCTGGGTTATTGTTACTATATGAGTAGATTATTGTAACTTTTTTATTTATTATTATATATATATATATTTTTTTTTTTACTGTATAAAAAGAAAGATGGTATCTGGAGGTATAAGCATTGTAACTGAAGTGTTTGCCCTGGAAACATCAAATTGAGTACGTATATCTGTGTATTAGCTTATCCTATCTGTATCTAATATTATTATTTTATATTACAGAAATGGATTTCTCCTTGTTGAATGAACGAGGAATGTTGAAAAATGACAAAACAGTCAAACGAATCACTGAATTAGAAATCAATAAACCGTATAAACTTGTTGATTTACGAAGTGTCAATACTAGCTTTGGGAGGAAAATACTTGCAGTATGTCAAGATTTTCTCACCTATCTTCCGGCACGATTTGACGACATCTCGGATGAAGAAATATCGAATTTAAGGAAATCTATTACTAATATAAGTTTAAAGTATATGGGCGTTAAAGAATTCGGAAAAAATAAGAAAGCAAACCTTGTAGAATTTGTTCAATTGTAATGAATTATAATAATAATAAAGCGTATGTACTTAAACCTTATTAACTGTGTATTATTTCGTTTAATGGAAACTATTTAATACATCCTTAGGTTTAATTAATATTCAATACACCTACCCAGCAGCGGCGTGCGGTGAGAAAAAAACAATTCATATTAGTAAAATACAAGGGATAGGTACGAAGCATGCCTGCAGTGTACGCCACTGAAGGGCATTATCCGACTCAGGTGCTGGCTACCTGACAAAAAGGTATCGCTCAGCTTCGGAATCCATAATTCATTATCAAACAAAGAAAGTGGGGGAACCGTTCTTTATAAGACATGTACGTTGGATACAGTAGTACATTTTGTTTATTTGTTTACTATAAGACAAACACGTGTGATTTAAAAGCCTTGTGAAATAAAAATGTTTAATAATAATAATAATAATAATAATAATGAAATTAATAATCTAATATCCATACAAAATATTTGTGATGAAATAATTCAAGGAGAAGAAGAAGATTTACGAAATAAGCAAAAACCAAATGAAGACACGAATTTCAAACATTTTTTCAATATTTGTGAAAGTATAATCGACGATTCGTGCAAACCTCAGATTCAATCACAACATTCGATATCATTACAAAGTGGAAGTGGAGCTTTAAACCCCGACAATAACATCATCGAAGATGATTATAAAAAATATTTTTCCATAATTTCAAATACTGAAAACCATGTGCGAAGGTTTAATTTAACAGGAAAACGAACAATGTTTCGTTTTATTGATCCTCCGGTAGATATAAATCCTGTAAAGTGGTTTAAAAATAGTTTGAAAAATCTAGTGAAATATATTATTAAATCAATTCCAGACTCTGATTTTGTTGGTTTAATTATGCATACTCCTGCTCTTGAGAATGGACCGATATGGGTAAGCTTTAGACTTGTGAGTCAGTTACATGTCGATGTCATCTGGAGTGCAATAAGTAACGTTATGCAGAGCAATGCAAATATATTTGTTCACGGAGAGTTCGAGGTAGAATTGACAAGAGTGTCTGTACCAGTGGGAAGAGGTAGGAATATGAATGGCCGTGGATTAACCTTTGCTGAATTATCCAAACGTAAACATGGTATAATTGAAATAACAAACTTTGATAATTTATGTTTACCAAGGGCATTAGTTGTTGCCGAATCATGGGTGAAAAAGGAAGCAGATTTTAAAACTATATCAAAAAACCAATCATGTATACAGACGGCAAGAGCTCAGGCACTTATTGTAAAAGCAGGTGTAAATATACCTGTCGAGGGATGCAGTCTACCGGAACTTATAGAATTCCAAAGATGTTTATCGGATTATAATATAGTCGTGTACGAATATGGAGGGGTAGGCAACGTCATTTATGAAGGATTGAAGGACACAAACCTACCGAGACTTAATTTACTCTATCATAATAATCACTACAATGTGATTAAAAGCTTAACTGCAGCTTTTTCCGTCTCATACTTCTGTAAACCATGTCATAAACCGTATAAATATCACGGTAAACATCGTTGTGCTAATACATGTGCTTACTGTTGCCGTACTCCTGCATGTTTACCTACTAATGAATCTCTCTTATGTACTAAATGTAACAGACGATTCCGCGGAAAACAATGTCTCAATAATCATGTGGGAACTATATGTAATAATATCAACAGATGTACGAAATGTTTAAAACTATACAAGCATAAAGGTCAGAGAGTACATATATGTGGCGAAATATATTGCAAATTATGTATGGAGTTTAAGCCGCCAGGACACCAGTGTTACATGAAAATAGACAAAAAAACGAAAAGAGATAAAGGTTCGTTATTTATTTATTATGATTTTGAAACTAAGCAAGAGAAAACCAAGAATAATTATAAGATTCACGAAGTGAACTTATGTGTGGCACAACAGTTATGTAGCAAATGTTCTGATATTCTGGATTTAAATTTACCATGTAGTATATGCGGTATTCGTCAACATATATTCAAAACAGATCCTCTCGCATCTTTTGTACAATACGTTTGCAAAGTACAAAAATCGTTTAAGAAAATAACATGTATTGCACATAATGCAAAAAGTTTTGATGCTCAATTTATTCTTAAATATTTAATTGAAATATATAATTTCAAACCTAAATTAATTTTAACTGGTACAAAAATTTTATTAATAGATATTAATTCCAAAATACGATTTATCGATTCAATTAATTATTTACCGATGTCTTTGTCTGTTCTGTCTAAAGCAATGGATTTACCAGTTTCTTTGAGAAAAGGATTCTTTCCGCATTTGTTTAATACGGACGAGAATCAATTTTACGTAGGTCCTGTTCCAGCTATTGAATATTATGATGCAGATAATATGAGTACGAATACAAGGAAAGATTTTCTAAAATGGCATGCAAGTCAGACTCGTGATAATGTTGTTTTTAGTATGGAACATGAGATAGTTGAATATTGTATTTCAGATGTTGATATCTTACGTCAAGCATGTGAAAAATTTAGAAAAACATTTATTGAAAACTGTGACGTATGTCCTTTCACGGAAGCCGTAACAATAGCTGCGTCTTGCAATCGTGTATTCCGAAGACAATTTTTACAAGCTAACACCATAGCCATAATTACTTCAAATGGTTACAGGCTTACGGAAAACCAATCAAAAATTGCATTACAATGGCTTATTAGAGAGGAGACTTTACGAAAAATACGTATAGAACATGCGGGTCATGGGAAAGAAGTTATTTTAGGAAATTATTTGAAAGTTGACGGGTATTATGCTCCAGATCGTTTAGTATTTGAATTTATGGGTTGTTTTTATCACGGGTGTACATTGTGTTACAAAACAAATCGCGATAGTGAAAATATTTACAACAATTCTAAAGAAAGCTTAAATGCACGTTTTCAGAGGACTGAAGAAAAATTACGAAAATTAAGGGAGTTACGTTATAATGTGATTGAAATTTGGGAATGTCAGTTTAGGATTCAATTAAAAGCTATGAATAAAGAGGAGCGTCTATTGTTAGAAAATCATCCTTTAATAAATTATTTACCATTAAAACCGCGTGATTCATTTTTTGGAGGACGGACAGGTTGTGTTTCTCTCTATCGAAAAATTGAAAATGGAGAAAAAATTAAATATGTCGATGTATGTAGTCTCTATCCATATATCTGCAAATACGGGAAATATCCCATAGGTCATCCGAAAATATTTGTAGGCGACGAGTGTCACGAGATATTAGGTTCTGATAATAATATTGATAAAATAGAGGGTCTAATTAAATGTAAAGTTTTACCGCCCGATAATTTATTCCATCCGGTATTACCGCGTAAAGTTCATGGTAAACTAATGTTTTCTTTATGTCGTACATGTTGTGATACTCTAAATCAGAACAATTGTTCACATACAATTAAAGAAAGACAATTTAATGGTACATGGGTGTCAGATGAACTTCAGCAGGCTGTAAAACATGGTTACAAAATTTTACATGTATACGAAATTTGGCAGTATAATATAACAGTATACAACAAAGATACTAAATCTGGTGGATTATTTGCAAAATATATAGATAATTTCATGAAAATGAAACAGGAAGCTACAGGATATCCTCCAGATTGTATTGACGACGTCAGTAAAACCCGTTACATTGAAAACTATTTACAAAAAGAAGGAATTGCACTGGATCCTAAAAATATCGAAGAAAACTCTGGGAAAAGATCAATGGCTAAATTAATGCTCAATTCATTCTGGGGTAATTATTAATTTATTATTATTATTATTGTTAACTAACTAATTTTTATTTTGAAATAGGGAAATTCGCTCAAACAGAGAATAGACCACGTACTACAGTCCTATCATCATCTGAAGAATTATATGATCTACTAGCTAACCCTTCGGTCACCGTTAACAGGATTATTCCAGCAGGCGAACGTATGATATATGTGAACTGGGAGAATGAAACAGAAGCTTTCGAGCAGCTCAAAACAGTAAATATTGTTATTGCCGCATACACGACAGCCCAAGCTAGATTACATCTACATAAGTACCTCCACCAGCTAGATTCTCGAGTTTTATATTATGATACAGACTCTATTATCTATTATCATTTACCAGATATGTATGAACCTCCTACAGGTAATTTTCTAGGAGACCTGACCGATGAATTAAGCAGTTATGGTCCCGGGAGTTATATCACTGAATTTGTTTCCGGTGGACCAAAAACTTATGCCTATAAAGTGTATAATCCTATTAGTCGTGAAACTAAACAAATATGTAAAGTTAAAGGTTTCACTTTAAATTATAAAAACTCACAAATAATTAACTTTGATTCTTTAAAAAGAATGATACTAAAAGAAAACGACGAAAATTGTAATCCTCCTGTTATTGTATCTAATAATATAAGAAATACTCTCGATCATGATGTAATTACGCGTACAGAGAGTAAAATATTTAATGTTAAATGTATGAAACGTCGTTTCTTGGATAACCATTTTTCTGTACCTTATGGCTTTAAGAAACCTAGAATAAATTATAATTAAACCTTTATTGTTGTTCTTTCTGTTTTCCTGTTATTTTGACCGTTTAATAAAAATGTTTATGGGAGTTTTTATTTTCATTGGAGATTATAAATGAATTGTCCAGCAATCTTTTTGTCATTTCCGACTTTTGTTTTATGGTGAAATGTCAGATCCTATCAAATTCAAACATCCTTTTAACGCCATTGTGGCCGGTCCCTCGGGCAGTGGTAAATCTTATTTTGTCGTTAACTTCTTAAAAAATATGACCAACATGTGCGATACAGTTTTTTCAAAAGTTACCTGGTTTTACAGCACATGGCAGAGTTTATATAATACAATACCTAATGTGAATTTTCAACAAGGTTTGCCAGATATGGACAATTTTGACGGTAATAACCCGCACTTAATAATAATAGATGATCTTATGCGTGAAACAGATTCACGTGTGGTTGATATTTTTACAAAGGGCAGTCATCATAAAAATTTATCTGTATTTTTCATTACTCAGAATATATTTAATCAGGGCAAGGGTCAGCGTGATATATCATTGAATGCTCATTACATAATTTATTTCAAGAATCCACGAGATAAAGCACAAATTTTACATTTATCACGACAGGTTTGCCCTGAGAATACTAAATTTATTCAAGATGCATACAACGATGCTACTTCAGAACCCCATACTTACCTTATTTTCGATTTAAAACAATCTACACCGGATTGGAGTAGATTTAGAACCGTGCGCAACGAACAAGTTTACGTCTATATACCGAAGAAAAAGTATAAATACGGTAATACGAAGTTGCCAGAGGTTATTATGTAATTATGTCTAAAACGTTAACCAATAACGCAAACTTCCTGCGTGCGTTACATTCATTGAAACCAAACCAGCGTGCTGTTTTGTTGAAAAACGCAGACAGTAATAACGTGCGTTGTATCTGTGAATGTGCACACAATATTCTACGTGGTATAGTCCCTCTAAATAAAAAACAACGTCATAATCTTGGGCGTCATAAACAAATTTTACGTAAACTTGTGAAACGAGGAGATAATTGGAAACAAAAGAAAAAGATTTTAGTTCAGTCAGGAGGGGCGTTCGTCCCATTGTTAATAGCACCGCTTATCTCCGGAATTTTAAGTAGTATATTTAATAAAAGTTAAAATGGAACATGCTAAAAAATATGCTTTAATTACGCCGGAAACGTTACACCAACTTCGTGAAAATACCGTAACTGATAATAATAATATAACCACGCAACTTGATAAAGATATGAAAAAAGTATTAAATTTAAAAATTTCTGATTATGAAAAATGGGCTTTATATCAAGAAAATCTTCAACGATATCTCCATTTTCAAAAACAACTACGTGAACCTGTCAAAATTCCTTTAATTGACGACACCACCAGCACCGCAGCCGCTTCTATTGAAACAAAAGAACAGTTGCCATATATTAAAATTAAAGAGCAATTAGCTGACGATATAATTTTAAATACTCTACCGAAAACATACCGCAAAAAAGCGAATATTTTTTTAAATATACTTAAATCAGATAAGAACATTACGTGGGATGAATACGGTTTAGTTAGTATTAATAATAGTGAAATACCAAATTCAAATATTACCGATTTGGTTGGAGATATCATTAGACCTAGGAAAAAAAAAAGTAACCCAGTGGGATGGCAAGAATTTTCAAAAGTACTGATAAAAAATAACATTCCTAACGAATTGATTGGAAACCCGCGTAGGAAAAGAGAATTTACAGATATGTATATGTCGTCTCCATTTATTCACAGTAATAAAGAGAGTACGCACAGAAGTGCACGCGTTCCTTCACCCGACTTGTGGGAATCGTTTAAATTTTAAAAATGAACCGTACACTGACAGATATTTATTTCAACCCATCCCATGCCGCTGGGTTCACAGGATTAGCGAATCTTAAGAAAATAGTTAAAGGTAAATACTCTACTGAAGCTGTCAAAAAATGGTTAAGTAGTCAAGATGCCTACACACTACATAAACCGATACGAAGAAGATTTCTCCGAAACAAATACAAGGTTTACAATATTAATGATTTATTTCAAGCTGATCTGAATGATATGAGAAGCCTTAGTAAATTCAATGACGGTTTTAAATATATTTTAACTGTAATTGACGTATTTAGCAGATTTGCTTGGGCAATACCTTTAACTGATAAGAAACCGGGTACTATTATTAATGTTTTTAAAAAAATATTTAACGACAGTAAGCGTATACCTATATACCTACAAACAGACAAAGGCACAGAATTCATTGCAAGTAGTGTACGGAGATTTTTGCGTGAATATGATATTAAATATTACGTTACACAAAATCCTGATGTTAAAGCTTGTTTCGTGGAAAGATTAAATAGAACATTAAAAACAAGAATGTATCGTTATTTTACACGCAACAATACGTACCGATATGTCGATATGCTTTCCAAACTTTTAAAAGCATACAATAGTACCGTACATTCGTCAATCAAAATAGCCCCGAAAGATGTACACGATAAAAATATTCTACAAGTCTGGCGGAATCAGAATAGGAATGATAAAAAAATAAAAAATAAAATACCTAAATTAGAAGTTGGAGATACTGTACGTATATCAAGAGAAAAACATGTTTTTGAAAAAGGCTTTACGAGTAATTGGTCTCAAGAAGTATTTAGAATTAAAACGGTAATTAAAAGACATCCACCCGTTTATAGATTGGAGGATTTAAATGAAGAAAACATTGAAGGAGTATTTTATGAACCGGAATTACAGAAAGTGTATATAAACGCCGATGATGAATTTCAAATAGATAAAATAATCGAATCGAAGGGTAGTGGTAACAGAAAGAAAGTGCTTGTCAAATGGAAAGGATATACTGATAAATTCAACTCTTGGATACCAGCAAAAAATATAAAATATTTTGAGAATAATGTCTAAAAATGAATTTTATATGACATTGCCTAGTAATAGTTCGATGAATTATTTTCCGAATAATAAAACAACACTATTCACTACGCAACTAACGCAAAGTGTAAAACTTGACGGTAACTGGGAAGTTGCCCTAGCTGAAATACAGTATCCTTGTACTTTCTACACAGTTTGCGCTCATGAAAACTATATTAAATATCAATTTAAAACATTTGTGGATGGAAGACCTAAAATACACAAAAGAGAAGCACATATTCAGCCTGGATATTATAGAAGTGTGGACGATATAATAAACGCGATTAATCAACATGCTAGACTTCGCGACCATATTAATATCGAAATTGAAAAAAATATTCGTCGCATAAGAGTATATTTTATTAAAGATACAAACTTTTGTTCTTTGAAATTATCTCCGAAACTTTCACAACAGCTGGGATATGAACCGGGAACTGATTTATTTGCTGAGAGATTATCATATTATGATTCGTCAAATCTTTATCTCGGAATACATCCTGAAATGTTTATATATTGCGATATTGTTGAACAGCAATTTGTTGGAGATGTACTCGCACCCCTGTTACGAACAGTACATGTTGATATTTCAAATTATATACACGGTTCTAGTAAAATGGTTACATTTTCTCCACTATATTATATTCCTGTGCTCCGACGAGATTTCCAGAATATTGAAATCGATATAAGATGTGTTGAAGGCAAACCAATACCATTCCAATTTGGAACTTTAAGTGTTAAGTTACACTTTAGACGTTCACAATGAAAAATTGCCCCTATCAAATTTATTATAACCATCAAGCAGGAACCGGGATTGGTTCTGTTGTTTTTCGAGGCTCTGCTTATCAGCGAGGTCACGGGCTTGGTAGTTTTTTTAGTGGATTATTTAGAACGGTCTTACCAATTATAAAAAGAGGAGCAAGCGTCGTTGGGAAAGAAGCACTCAGAACAGGGATGAGTTTCTTAGGAGATTTGAGTGAAAATCGACCTGCAAAAGAAGCGTTCCAGCAAAGACTGTCTGAAGCGGGAAATAATTTGAAACGAAAAGCTGAATCCAAAATTGACACACTTATGAGTGGTTCAGGTTATAAAAAGAAGAGAACGTCTCTAAAACGTAATCACTCGCGACAGCAGGCTAGAGGTGTGAAGAACAAAATAAATAGAGTTCTGGACGTCTTCGATAAATAATAATAATAATAATAATAATCAGTTATGGCTTTTCTACATACGCAATCATGCGAGTGTATTAAAACTGAACTTGATTTATTTTCGCTACCACCTACGCAAACAAGCATAGAACATGGACAATGGATTAGTTACAAACCCTTATCATCCATAACTGAAGATGGGCCGGTGGAATTTGTAGTCCCCGGTCAGAGTGATGAATATTTAGATTTGTCACAAACTATGATTCACTTGAAAGCAAAAATAACCAAAGCAGACGGAACAGCACTAACCGCCACCGACACTACAGTTGGTCCTGTAAACAATTGGCTTCATTCCATGTTCAGTCAGATAGACGTATATCTCAATCAAAAACTTGTTTCACCTCCAAACAATACATATGCGTATCGTTCGTACATTGAAACGTTATTGAATTATGGCAGCGATGCTAAAAAATCGCATCTCACAGCATCATTATGGTACGCGGACGAGGCAGGAAAAATGAATAACGTGATTAATGACAATAAAGGCTTTGAAAAACGAAAAAAATATACAGAGTTAAGCAAAGAAGTTGATATGATGGGACATCTACATGTTGATATTTTTAATCAAGAAAAATTTCTTATCAACGGCGTTGAATTGAGAATGCGACTTATTCGCTCCCGAGATAGTTTCAACATTTTATCAGGATTAGAGGGTGTGAATGTGAAAACTCAAATAACGGAAGCTACATTACTTGTAAGAAGAGTGAAATTAAATCCTAGCGTCTTACTGGCCCACAACAAAGCTCTACAGTTAACAACCGCTAAGTACCCTGTAACTAGGGCCATATGTAAAACTCTAACATTAGCTGGAGGTGCCCAGGGAAAATCGTTAGATAATGTATTTTTAGGACAGATACCTAAAAGATGTATTCTAGGGTTTGTAGCGAATAAGGCTTTTCACGGAAGTTACGACACAAACCCGTTTAATTTTCATCATTTTAAAATTAATTTCTTATCATTATATGTAAATGGACAGCAATTACCGTCAAAACCATTGCATACAAGTTTTTCGAATGTTAAATCTTATATTCAAATGTACAATACATTATATTCCGGAACAGGAATTCATTTTTCAAATGACGGTAATTGTATTGATAGAGATAGTTTTCCAGATGGTTTCTGTTTAGCAGCTTTCGATCTGACGCCGGACTTGTCAGCTAATACAATGAATCACTGGAATCTGACACGTCATGGCTCGGTACGTATCGAAGTTGGTTTCGAAGAAGCTCTAACAGAAACCGTGAATTGTATTATTTATGCAGAGTTTGATAATATTATTGAAATAGATAAGGATAGAAATGTAATTATAGATTTTGGTGGTTAAATATTTTGTATACAATTATTATTATTAATAAATATATAATCTCTTGTAAATGTTAGTTAGTTTCATTTAAACCTTTGGCAGCAATGGGTTATATTATTGACATACAATATTTCAATGGTGAAAAAGATGAATTAATTGTAAAAGAGCTAGCCGTAACATCCCTCGACGGAAAAGTTTTTCAACATTTTTTATTCAAACCACCGTATTCGAAAAATCGTCTCTCTGTAAAACAAATTTCTCAAATAAATTGGTTGAAAAAATATCATCACGGGTTTGACTGGGACGATGGTTTTATTGAATATGACAATTTAAAAACCATCTTAACAAGTATAATTGATTTCGATGAAAAGTTTGTATTTGTTAAGGGATTAGAGAAAAAAATAATAATTGAAAATATACTAGAGCGCGATAATTTGTATGATTTAACGAGTCTGGGCTGTCCAAGCCTAACAAATTTGCCCAGTCTTCAATATAAAACATCAAATATTACTACTAAATGTTGTATTCCATATGCACACAGCAGTATGATATGTGCGTCCGAGAATATACTTCATCTATGTAAATGGTACAACAGTTATTGTAAAGATGAATGCGGTGTTCTTAGAGACGATTCTCCATCGCTACTTCAGGAATGCGTGTCAATATGGCGTCTTTGCAGCAGATAAGTTACCTACGCAGGTAAACTACCCTTGCGCCATTGTAGCGAATTTCGATGGCGCGTCAGACCCTGGGAGCCATTGGATCGCCATCTTCATTGACCGTAACGGGCGTGGAGAATATTTCGATAGTTATGGACGACCACCACAAATCCCTCAGCATATCCAGTTTTTAAAACGTAATACTGTAATTTGGAATTATAATACACTTAACATGCAAGACTATTTTTCGTCAGTATGCGGTCATTACTGTGTAATTTATCTGTTGTTTAGAATTAACGGATATTCTCTAAACTATTTTCAAAAATTGTTTAACAGACATGACCGTATGCTGAATGATGTTTATATTAAAAGATTGTTTCATTATTATTTCAGGACAATGTAACTAGGTTAAATTAGTAATAGAAAATAAATTACAAAATATATTTTAATTAACTATGTATTTCATATTGCTGTTACATACATCTTTTATATACATAAGACAATTTTCAAAACATTGTAAAAAACTAGTATTATTGATAGAAAATACATACACATTCATTTTTAAGTAACTGTGTTTTATTTCAGTATTGTCACATATTTTTTTTCCCTATTCATATAATGATACACATATTCCAAATCCATGTTCAACTTAACATTATAGTATGTAGATAATTCCCACAATATTACACTTATAAAACAATAATCCATGTCACAATTCTGTAATAACGTTTTATATGCTGTTTTTCTTAAATCTAAACTTATATCGATAAGTTTACAGATGGCTGTTTTTTGTAGAAAATTCAAATAATTTGTATAAATGTCAATATTAGAAAATCTCTTTTCCAAAGATAATGTTATATTCTGTAATAAATTTTGAGCATTAATTAAATTTTCAATTTCATCTTTATTCAAAACAATAAAATTTCTTTTGTATAATAATTTAATTTTTTGCATTGGTAACTTCGTAATATTAACACCGCTTACATAATTACCCTTATTACATCCTGATGTCTTTGTCAGAAGAGAATTCTTTACATTTTGATTTAAATATTCACAAATTTTCCCGATATTAATAATGTCAAAAAACTAATAAATGTCATACAAGTAGCAACCCTAATAAATCTACCCACACCGCCCCCCTCGGACAAAGGAAGCCTACCTTTCAAAACCGCCTCCATTATCTTCTTTTGTTAACTTCACATTTTTTACAGTAAATATTTCATTTGACCAATTTGGCATATAACCTTTAGCAAAAATTCCTCGATATTTACTGATACGCACGTTATCATTTATTTGAAATTTAGGTTTTTTATTTGAAACAATTTTAATATGATTATATACAGTATTTAAAAGTTTTTGCTCATTTTTCTTTGTTACATTAATTGGTTTCATTTTAATTGTCCTATGTATTTTATTATTATATTCTGAAACAACAATTGATAATAATTGTAGCCATTTATATGAACCTTGCATACTAAATTTTCTCCACATTATATTTTTTAATGTGCGATTTACACGTTCAACAATGGAAGCTTTTGGTGCTTGTTTTGCAAAATAATGATTAATATTATATTTTTCAGTCAATTGTTTAAATTTTTCATTTTTAAATTCTTTTCCTAAATCTGTGTGTAAATTTTTTGGAATACGATTACTTGATTCAAAAATTTTTTGCATTGCATTTGCTACTTCAATACTTGATTTATTTTTTATAGGTTTTGCCCACACATATTTTGAAAATATATCAATTACTACAAGTATATATTTATATTTTTTATTTAAATTAGCATAGGCGTTCATTTCAACCAAATCAGCTTCAAATGTTTCATCTAATCCTTTTATAATAACACGTCTTCTTGTAAAATTTTTTCGTGCTGGCTTGTGTAATTCATTAACTATATCTTGTTTTATTTTTGACATTTTACTGTTTACTTAGTTGTATCATGAATGTGTAATTCTTTAAATATAATTTTTAAATCGTCTTTTATACTATTTATGTCGTTTGTTATATTTTTTATATTGTTTTGTATAGCATATATCACATTTTCAGCTTTTAACATATTGTCTTCAGCACTTTTATTATGCAAATTTATTTTTTTTTTCTAATTCTTCTATTTTATTATTATAATCTTCACTATCGCTATCGCTATTGTTACAAATCTGTAAGCTATGACGTCCAAACTTGTCAATAGACATTTTACTACTAATTATTTAAGATAAAAATATTATATTAGCCTCTTTTAATTCATTAATTATAGAAATAATTTCATTGTCAAGGTTATTGTTACCAGCGTTTTTAGATGATATCATTTTTTTTAATTTTTCAACTAATTCATTAGGATCATCCCAATATTCATATTCTACAGGTTTATTATTATAATTTTTTAATAACATATTCAAACCTGAACCGCTTTTATCGGGAGTAGAGGTAGATGAATGCCTTGTAGGGGTTTTATCAGGAGTAGAGGTAGATGAATGCCTTGTAGGCATTAATAATGGTTTAATAATGCTTTTGTATTTAACTGATGTACTTCCCTTAAGTTGTCCTAATGGGTTATTGTCACGACGTGCAGCATTTGTAATATTTAATATTTTTTTATAATTATTTTCATCATCAGAATTGTAAATTTTTATAGGATTTTTTTTAAAAATAAGTTCGCATAAACCGTCAGTTCCTAAAAATTTTTCTTGATTTATATGTATATTTTGTTTTTTAAATTTAATTTCTTTATTGCCCATTAGAAAATTTTTTCTACTTCTATTAAAAGTAACACCGTATGTGTCATCCATATCTTTAGAATTTTTTTTTGACGTCACTAATATATTTTTTAAGAGTTGGATCAATATCAGAATTTAATTTTAAATTTTCATCAGTTTGAGTGCGAGTATAATATGGATTTTTCAGACTAGTTCTAGTTTTTTGCTTTTTTTCTTGATCTTCTGTTTTGATTTGTTCAACCCTGTCCGCTTCTTCTTCTTCCTCCTCCTCTACCTCTTCCTGTTCCTCCTCCTCCTCCTCCGGTTCATTTTTTGTTATATTTAATATATTACTGTTTTTGTTTTTTGTAGGTGATATATTATGTAAATTTTTACTAATTTCTGATAATTTTTTGGTTATAGGAATATATGTTTTTTCTAAATTAATTTCTTTTTCTATTTCACCATTTTTTATTAATTGCAATTTTCGTCGAATATTTTTTCTGGCTTTTATTAATTGTGTTTTTAAACTTTTATTAATATTCATTTTAATATAACAAATATATTTTTAAAAAATAAAGTTATAGTTCTGAACAGCTTTGTATACTGCTCTGTATACAAATATACAGCTTTTATATACTTATATAATGATCAAATCCTTTACGATATCGTCCATTATTTATTATACATTCTTTATTTATAACTAAAAATCCATAATTGTCATTCCAACAAGTAGCACACATTTTTTTAAATTGATCAAAACTCATATCAGTCCCAACATGATGATTATAAATATGTTTTAAATTTAAATCATCTTGTTTAAATAATATTCGCAAATTAGCATTATCACGAATTAAATGTTTTGGCATACGTGCATATGTTTGACATAAATAAAAACAATCTACATATTTATGACGTCCCATAGAAAAATAATCTCTAATTATATCTTGTTTTTCGCAGGCAATATCATCGAATATAAAAATAGAATTATATTTTGCTTTATTTGGTTTCATTATATTTTTGCTATTATTATAAGCATAATATCCAATAGATCGAATAGGTTTTAATAATTTTTCTAAATATAAATATTTTGGTTGAAAAAGAGAATTTGAATAAATATAAATATTTTCAAAATGTAACCCTTTAGGATGTTCCAAAAGCGCGATTATAACATTTGTTTTACCACAACTAGAAGGACCACTTATAAGACAACGAATTGTTGAAGAAAGTAAAACACTATGGCGTGGGTTTTCTTTTGTTTCTTTAAAATCGTAATTTTTTACACTAAGTGTATCTTTTTGCTTTAAAATTTTCATTGTAACTAAAATGTAATACTATATATTACAATTTTATACAAAATACTATTTAGTTAAATGTGAAACACAGATGATTCAACATCGATATCGACAACGACAAAATCATTTAAGAAAAAAAATTGGTGGTGGTATATTAAATACAGTTATTAATAAACTTCCTGTTGAACTTCATATACCTGGCTATAATTATTGTGGCCCTGGTACAAAACTACAAAAACGACTATCACGTGGGGATCAAGGTGTTGATTTATTAGACGAGGCTTGTAAAGTTCATGATATTACATATTCTAAAAGCAATAATTTGGAAGATCGTCATAAAGCTGATATAATATTATCAAATAAAGCATCTCAAAGGTTTCATTCGAAAGACGCTTCTATAAAGGAAAAATTGGCGGCTTTAGCTGCAATGAAAGCAAAAGTTAAATTAGGTGCTGGTACTAAAAATATAAAAAAACATAAAAAAAGCAGCTAAGTTTCAAAAATGAAATAAAACGTATTCAATCTACATTAAACAACAATGAGTCTAACAATAAAAATATTAAAATTGCTTTGAAAGAATTTAAAAAAAATAAAAAAATATTACGTAAACCAAGAATAATATCAGTGCCGAAGAAAGGTGGTGTGTTACCACTTATACCAATATTTGCTGGGTTAAGTGCATTAGGAACATTAGCTGGGGGTGCTGCCGGTGTTGCCAAAGCCATAAATGATGCCAAATTTGCAAATAAACAACTAATTGAAAACCAACGTCATAATAAAAAAATGGAAGCAATCGCTTTAGGAAAAGGTTTATATTTACAACCGTATAAAAAAGGATTAGGTTTATATCTATCAAAATTGCCGCATTCTTCTTCAAAAAAAACAATACAAAAAAACTGTTAAAAAAGCTACCAAAACATGCTCTTTCTAATATTGAGTTGTTAAAATATGTAAAAATTTTAAAAATTCCAAATTTTAGAGGAGTTTTTATGAGAAACAATTTACCTAAATATATTAATTATTCTGAATGCGGAATAATTAACTTGGACAATTATAATAATGAAGGTACACATTGGGTTGCTTATAAAAAATTTGGTAAAAATGTGATATATTTCGATAGTTTTGGAAATTTAAAACCTCCAAAAGAAGTAATTAATTATTTTGGTAGCTGTAATATTAAATATAATTATAATCAATATCAATTATTTAATACAATTAATTGTGGACATCTTTGTTTAAAATTTTTATGTAATATTAATAATTTATAATAAAATTTTTATGTACTATTAATAATTTATAAATAAATTATCTACTGTTTAACCAAATATATTCATTTACATTTTGTTTTTTCAAAAGTCAACATTTCTTTTAATATTGTTTTAAAATTCCAATAATGGAAATTTTCATTGTTAATAATAAAACACAATCTGTACCAAAAAGAATTACTCATCGTGAAATATTTGGTACTCATATATCTCCATCATATTGCAGAAAGAATGATGAATTAAGTAAAATTGCTAATCTTGAAAATGTTCAGTTATTTTGTAAAGAAAATTTAATACGTAAAGAAACTATTTACGATAAGCAAATAAAAATTCTTACAAACTTAAATATTTTATCACATACAAAAAGTAATAAACATAAGTAAAATGTGTAAATTGTTTATAAATAATTTAGTGTGAAACAAACAGCAATGTCGTACACATTTACGTTTTCTATGACTGAATTTGGAATTCCAAAAAAATTAACTAAACTATGCGAGATATGCACAGAAAACAGTACTGGAGTAATAAGAGTACAAAACGAACTGTCAGAATCATTCAATCCAAACAAAGGGCTGAGACAAGGTGATGCCCTGGCTCCTTTACTTTTTAATTTTGCCCTGGAAAAAGTAATTAGAAAGGCAGGTATAAATAGCAAAAATAACATATTTCCAAATATATATCATATAATGGCCTACGCAGACGATGTGGTGCTTCTGAGCAGAAACATGCAGGATCTATGTGAAGTTTTTCAAAGTATAAAAGAAGCAGCTGAAGAAATGGGTCTTATAATCAACGAAAATAAGACAAAAATCCTGATCACCTCAAGAAATGGACAAGTAGCACATCATGCAACAAATCTTAATTTTGAAAAGGTTGACAGATACATTTATCTCGGATCGGAAATAAATTCAACCAACTCCATAAAAGAGGAAGTGACAAGAAGAATCCATCTAGGAAATAGAAGTTATTTTGCTAATCTACACCTACTACGAAATAAGTCGTTAAGCAAAAACTTAAAAATAAAAATTTATAAGACATTAATTAGACCAGTAGTGACTTATGCAGCGGAAACCTGGACATTGCTAGCATCAGAAGAAAATATGCTAAGAACTTTTGAAAGAAAAATTCTTAGGCGAATTTATGGTCCAATCAGAGAAGCAGATGGTACTTGGAGAATAAGAATGAATCATGAAATCCAGCAACTATATGACGACAATGATATTGTACATTATATTAAAATAGCAAGATTAAGGTGGATGGGTCACGTCGTACGAATGGAAGAATACAGAAATCCCAAGAGAATACTGAATCAAAAACTAAATGGGCAAAGACCCAAAGGCAGACCAAGGGCAAGATGGTTCGACAACGTCATTAAGGACATAAGAAAGCTGCACATCACAAACTGGATGGAAAAAGCAGCTAATAGAAGAACCTGGAGGAACTTGATGGAGGAGGCCAAAACCATTCAAGGGTTATAGAGCCAAGGAAGAAGAAGAAGAAGACCAAATATTGATAGTAGAAATAATTGTTTTTATTATTATGAAGAAGTGGGAAACAAAAAACAAATTCAAAAAATCGAAATTCCTGATGGATCGTATGAGCTTAAAGATATAAATTCATATTTAAGAAAAAAGATGAAAAGAATTGATAAGAAAAATAAATATAGCCCCATTACAATCGAAGCAAACAATAATACTTTAAAATGTGAAATGATATGTGATTATGAAGTGGATTTTACACAGCAAAATACAATAAGAGAACTATTGGGATTTGAAGAAAAAAAGTGTATTGAAAATAAATTTCACATATCTGAAAAACCTGTCAATATAATTAGAGTTAATGCTATTTGTGTAGAATGTAACATAGTAACATGTTCTTATGATAATTCAAAACAAGTTCATAGAATTCACGAATTTTTTCCGAACGTTCCATCAGGATTTAAAATAATTGAAAATCCATTGAATGTTATATATTTACCTATAAATACAAATATAATAGATACTATAACACTTAAATTAGTTGATCAGAATGGTGAGTTAGTCAATTTCAGAGAAGAACTTATCACAGTAAGACTAAATTTAAAAAAATTTTAAAACAAAATGGGAATAATATATAATAGGCATGCTAAATCATATATAAGAAAAAAATATATTATTAAAGAAGTTAGTGTTAATCAAACACTGAAGCAGTTAACAAGTGAAAATAAGAACTACTTAAAATCTTTGGGATTTAAAGTGTTATAATTATCAAAAATAAAACTCATAAAATTTTTAAAAAATTAATACTAAAAGAAGTAAACCAAAAAACACAAATAAAATAATTAGTTTCATAATTTATATTCATTTAAAACTTCGTACATCATTTTGCAAGTGTTCTAATTATATATATTGTATAAAAAAAGAAAAAAAATGACTGAAAATATTTTAAATATAAAGGAACGTGTTTATTTTGATGAAAACATACAAAGTCTAGAAACTCATACTTATCAACCGTATGCTTCAACTTTATTAAACAACAATGATGAAATAAGAATATCAATACAAAGGCAAGATTTATTTACATTGCCATCAAATAGTTTTATTTATATTGAAGGAGCATTATTAACTAATGATAATCAACCCACCACAACTGGAAAAATTATTAATAATGGAATAATGCATCTTTTCGACGAAATTCGTTATGAAATTGGTGGAATTGTAATAGAACGTATTCGAAATCCTGGAATTACAACAACATTGAAAGGTTACTGTTCATATTCTAAAAATGATTGTATTTCCTTACAAAATGCTTGCTGGTCACCAAATGAGCTTATTACTTTGAGTGATAAAACAAAAGGAACTTTTAATTTTTGCATACCACTTCGCATGATATTAGGATTTGCTGAAGATTATAAAAAAATAATTTTAAATATGCGTCAGGATTTAGTTCTTTTACGTGGTAGTACAGATAAAAATGCTACATATAACACCAATGATAAAGAAATATTAAAAATAAATCTTACAAAAGTTCAATGGCATGTACCCCATGTAATTGTTGGAGATCAAGAAAAATTAAAATTACTAAAATATATGGATAGTAACATTGAAGTTCAAATCCCATTTAGAAGTTGGGAATTACATGAGTATCCATCATTACCAAAAACTAATCGCACCACATGGGTTGTAAAAACAGCTACTCAATTGGAAAAACCAAGATTTATTATTTTTGGATTTCATACGGATCGTAAAAATAATCTACTTAAAAATATGAGTGAATTTGACCATTGTAATTTAACTAATTTAAAAGTTGAATTGAATTCTGAAATTTTTCCATATGATAATTTAAATCTAAACTTTGACAATCATCAATGGTCTATTTTATATAACATGTTTGCACAATTTCAATCTGCTTATTATCAGAAAGATGATAACATACCCATTTTTACACCAGAAGAATTTAAAACAAAATGTCCTATTGCTGTAATAAATACGCAACATCAAAATGAATCAATAAAATCAGGTGTGATTGATTTGAAAATAAATTTTGAAACAAATAAAACTATTCCTGATAACACCACTGCTTATTGTTTAATATTATATGATACAATTGTTAAATATACTCCTTTAACAAATACTGTACGAACAATGTAATTTTAAAATAATAACACAAATAAATATTATTTAACATAAATTGATTTATTTTTTATTTATATATACAAAGTCAAATTTATACATTTATTAATTAATTTATTTCCACTTCTTTTCCTTCTTCTTTTTCATAATTTATTTCCATTTCTTCTTTTCCTTCTTCTTTTTCAGTATTGTCGTCTTCGTCATCAGTTGATAACGTTGCTGGTATTTGAATATATTCATACTCTTCATCAGGACTCCATTTTCTAACATGTTCACAATTTATACAATTATTGTGACCTGTTAAACGACATAATATTATGCATTGGTTAAAAACATCGCATGACCCTCCGTCTAACTCTTCCTCGTCGTTAACATATCGAAATGAATTTAAAATCCACTTTTCGTATAATGTTCTTTGTATTTCCTCCTCATTAGATGGTAAAATTTTAAAAATATTATGTATGTATTTATATTCACTTTCATTGTTGGTATCATGTAATATTTTATAATTATAATAATCAGTTGATGATCTTATAAATTCTAATTTAAATGAATACACTTGTCCACAATATAATTCAATACAATATTTTAAAAAAATACATATTCCGTCTTAATCTTCAATAATCAAATCAAACATTCCATTTAATAATGGAGTTTTATATTTTAAAGGTAGAACAACTGTTTTATTTTTTGTTACAAACACTCCATAATTATTATTGAAATATATACCCAAAATATTATCAAAAATTATTTTTTTTTAATCATTTTTATTAGTAACACTACAGATAAAGGTATGCATGTTTGAAAATCATATACTTTAATATGTTTCAAATTTATTCATTACATTTATTATACATATACCCCCACCATTTCTTATTCCACTTCCACTAATAATTGTGAACTAATAATTGATAAAGTACTTGTAACAATATATGAATAATATAATAAAATTTCCCTAATAGTTATATTACATACATTATCATTACAATTATCAATTATATTATATATATTTTTATATATGTCAGTATCTTCCATTTGCAATGCTTCTTTTATTATATTATTATAATAATTATGCAAATTTAGTGAATTTAAATAATTTATTACTTTATTTATAATGTATGATAATTGAAATAAGTTATTGATACAATTATAACCTAAATAAATATCATTATTTTTAAATTCAATAATAATAATTTTATTGTTTTCAATACTATCAAAAAATAACTTGTGTTCACTAAAGTTATATAACTCTATATTTGAAGTATTATTTAAATGTGATACAATTAAATTATAACATGAAAGGAACTCATTCCATTCTTCTATATTAAAACTTATTTTTTTTCCTAACTTTTCATTACATAAATTTATATTTATTTCAAAATTTTGTATAGGATTTATACCTACATATATAAATATATTATTGTCTAGAAAATATCGATGTTCCACAAGTAACTTTTTATAAGTTTGGTTTTGCATATTTTCTTGTTTGTTATTGTCATTGTCATTAATAATTTCATTATTTTTTTCTTCTGTAACTTCTTTATGTTTAGTAGAAGACTCACATATATCATAATTAAGCAAATTTTTTGTAAATCGTTTTCGAGGTATTGTAGTTTTTGAACGCTGTGCAGACATTGTAGTACTTTTAGGTTTTTTTATTATTATATTAAAATTTTATATAAATATCTATATATTTTATTACCTTCATTTTTTTTTCTTTTATTAATATAAAATATTGACAATTTAAAAAGTAGCAGGTTTAGTAAGCATGTACACACATAACCAAGATAACTTTTAAACTAATTTATTTAAAATATATATTACATATATATGTTATTATCTTATCAATTCCTATTAATTATAACCTTTTAACCTTATAACAAATATAAATTCTTTATCTAAAATATTACAACACAATTTATTTATGCTCAACAACATTTCTTGTTTTGCATTCACAAATACAGTAAGAAAAATTTTCGCAAATTCTGCATGCCATACCATCCACTTGTACGGTTGGTAAAACAAAGCATTTTAATGCTCAACAATAATCTTTATCTTCTTTGGATAATGATTGTAGCAACTTATTTATTGCAGGAGTAGCTGTTTCATTTTTAGACGTCTAAAAAAATTTTTTTTATTAATACATATAAACTTATAAAAATAATTTTATATTACCGTCATTATAAAACAGCACAATTAACAAACATGCATGTGAATACTGTGGAAAATAATTTTAAACTAGTTAATTTCAAAATGTTTATTCATATTTATTACTTATAATCTAATAACATTTGACCTTTCATCATTTTTATAGCACAACACTTTATATATTTACAATGGACGAACGAGTACACCATGTTTTAGTATTTTTCTCCCATTTTCTCCATATTGTACGAATGTAATGTGTAGCCTACCCTTGTGACATGTAGGACACTCCATGTTTCTGTTTGTTGCTGGTGGATTATATCTGAACATCTCCCAACAATTATTGCAGTAAGTGCAATAATATTTCCAAATAGTCCAAGATGAGTCTGTTGAACGTGTAGACGAAGACATACTTGTAGCGCGCTTTGACTCGCTGAGCGGAGTGTGAGATCTGAGGTTCAAATCCCAGTGACGACAAACTTCTAACCCAAAATAAATACCGCTGTATTTGGATTTCAGTATGTTGGACAGTGTAAATTAAAATAAAATAGATGATTATATTTCACTGTCGTGAACTTGGTTTAACGACTGCATCAAATAATGGAATATGAAAACAATTTCGCTTTATATAAAGCAGCTGGAACTGATATGTAATAGGATTAAGAAATAAAATAAATATATACATTTTAAAAATGGTTATTTTTTTATAACATACATACATACAATAACAATATAAAACAAAATTTACATATAATTTTTATTTTTTTACAAATTCTAAATTTGCTGTATTATTAATTAGTCCTCTATGAATAAGGTATACATTTTCATCTGTGTCACTCGCAGCATCCTGGTTCAGTTGTTCAAGATGTTCATCACTAATTGCGTTGAATCGTTGTCCCAAATAAATTCGAAAATCTTCTAAATACACCATAATACAATCACCAAATTTTTTAGTAGTACGTTTTAACGATTTGATTTTATAAGGCTTGTTTATCGTTAAGGTATTAATACCTCTAATTTCTGGTTTTTTTAGATAAACTTGTCATCAAAGCATATGCTGATGATGATGACGATGACGATGACGAAGAAGAAGCCATTGTTGAATTATTGGTAGCAAGATTAGTTAGTTCTAGTCTTGTAAGTACTTGTTAATGTGTGTACTGTTGTTACACATATATTTAGTTTCTGCTATTAGATTTATATATATATATATATATACTGTCTTATCTTGCTTATAGTTTTGATAACATATTTATAATTGTGGAATATTTTAATATTTTGTAACTAGTAAACAATACGTGCACAAAGGTTATAGGTTTACAATGACAGACTGATTTACAGTTATTTTAATAAAACATATTTTATAATTGTGGAATATTTTAATATTTTGCAACTAGTAAACAACACGTGCACAAAGGTTATAGGTTCACAATAACAGACTGATTTACAGTTATTTTAATAACATATTTATACTTGTGCACTCAAAGTTATAGGATATTGTTGATAAACTAATTTTTTAATTCATTTTAATATTTGATTTTATTAATTTAGATAAAAGATTTTTTAGCTGCTTTAATATAGACTCATTAGGACATTGTATATTAAAAAAAGATAAACTAAATGGAATTGCTTTCGTAACAGTTTTTAAATATTCACTATATTCATATATAATATTATTTTTCAAAAAATATATATATCCATTTATATACTGAAAAACTCCGTCTATATCAGAAGGTATACCGGGAAACAATGAATTTATTGTTCCACGATTTATAACAGAATTACTACATTCGTCAAGCTGTACTACATGAATATTATTAAAAAATATATAAGTTCGCCCCATATTAGTATGTACAGAGGCAATAATGTCTTTAATTTCTTTTGAAACTGAACTTCCTTTAGTAATTTTAAATATTTCTAACAATGGCCACTTAATATCATAAAAAGTATCATCATTTATTAGTACTATATTACCGTTTGGTTTACGGTATACAGCTGATATATTTTTAAAATTATTATTTAATGATGGTACCCAATCTTGTAAATAATAAGGTTTTGTATAACCATCCTCTAAAATATTTTTAATCCATACCCAATTATTATAAAATATTAATAAGTTATTATTAACAATTAAAAAATTTGTTATATTATTTAAATTACATAATTCTGGCTCTGATTCTGTTTGTTTTTTATCTATTTCTGTATTTGTTTTGTTGTTGTTGTCATTTGTGGGGGGTGATAATGTTATAAACGGGGTTGGAGAAGGAATTATATATCTTTTTCCATATAAGCTTTGTATTTCCTGAATATCGTTTAAGTTCAATTTAAAATCAGAAATATTTTGATATAATACATTTCTGTGTAGGCTATACATAACAGAATTTTTGTTTTGTACATGTTCTAAGCAAAATGTATGTCCTATTTCATGAACTAAAACTTCAAAAAAATTTATATATTCTTTATCTTCTTTGGTATGTGATAATTTATAACTCCATTTTTCTACAGCATCCATATGAATATCAACAGAACTTTGGTATTGTTCAAGCGAAAATGCATGTGCTAAAACTTGTCCTGGGCCATCAAAATTATATGGGCAATAATTATTTTTAAAATATGAATAATGTCGTATTCTACTCATTGAAATTATAATATTTGGATATATTGTATTATTATTATTATGCAAATATGGAATATATTCAAACGAAACATTAATATATTTTTCCCATATTTTAAAAGCTTCATCTGCCACTTTAATTTGATAATTTTGACCGTAAACAAAAGTCCATGTTATAACATTGTTTTTCCAAATATATTTTTCATATTTGCTGTTATTATCAGGTACTCCACATCGTTTAGATTTTAATGAATTTATCAATTCATTATTTAATGTACCCGTTACCTTTAAATTATAATATGTTTGATAATTTTTTATTGCATCAACATACCTATTATCAGTTTCGGAAATAGTTGATAGTTCAGTTGTATTTGTTTTTAAGTACCCATAATTTTCTAATAATTCTACAGATTCTATAAAACCATAATTTAAACTCATATTATTTTCTTCACAATAACATAATAAATACACTTGTATTTGTATAATAAATATATTTAATAACTTCATTTTACAAATAATCAGTTAACAATAAATACAATTTATAAAATAAATTTCTTTTATATCTTTAAACACAGCAAAAAATAAATAAAAAAATAAATGCCGATGTTTAAAATATATGAGACTCTTTGGCGTGGAGAATATTGCCAGCCGTAGGAATATTAAGTCGAATATATTTGAACTTTATAATCTTATGATAACCTTATTATCATACAATGCTTTACTATATAAGAAAGTTTGTAAAACATATAATTCTAGTATTGAAATATGCCGCCGTTAGAAAATGTTCCATTTTCGAGCAATATTCGCAATGTATACCAATTATTCAACAATTGGGATGAAGATGACCAACTAACGATAGCACCAGAAATTCTACTTCCAATAACTACACAGGTGACTGCAAACCTCGAAGATATAATAGAAATTAGCGATGAAGAAGAAGATATAATGGAAATTAGCAACGAAGAAGATATAATAGAAATTAGCGACAGCGATGAAGAAGATATGTTGGAAATTAGTAACGAAGAAGAAAATAACAGTATTATAGAAATAAGCGATGAAGAGGATACAATAATAATAGAATGAAGTGATTTTTTATAAAATTTATTATAAAAATAATTATGTATTTACAATAAAATATATATATATATATATATATATATATATATATATATATATATATATACATATATTCATTACAATTTTTATTTACAATATATATCCCCAAGGAAATGTATCTGTACATGAAGGGTTTACAATACGTTTGTCATCGTATGGGCTTAACACAATTTTTTTCTGCTTTACTGTATATACATTATGTTTTTTTGATAATATTGAAAATTAAATTTTACTCAAAGTATTATTTTTAAATAAACAATCGTAATAGTTGCTAAATGTTATTTTTTTTACTGTTGCACCTGTAACCCCTTTAGCTTTCTTACTTACTTTTTCTTCAACATTATTTAAAGTTTTGTAACAATACATTTTTGAACGTAATCCTATAAATTCTGTCATTATTTTGCCATTATTTTCATCTTTCATAAGGCCGATAATTTTTTTGTTTACTTGAGGTATATTATAAATATTATTTTCACTATAATCAGAGGTGTCGAATTTATGAATATCACGTTTCATTATTTCATAAATATCAAAATTAAAAAAATTATAAATCAAGCTATCAGTATCTGTATATAACAATTTTGCATTTTCACCAAAATTTGCTTTTATATAATTAAAATGAAAATCATACATGTATGTTTTAGCTAAATCTAGTATAGAAAATCCTACATAAATTGGTTTATTAAAAAAAACATGTTGTTTTTTCATTTCAATAAGTATAGAATTATCACTTAAAATAATACAACTGTGAAAATTTGGTTGTGATATATAATACTTTGCACCATATCGCCCCTCATATTTTGTAACTAATTTTACAATTTTATATTTCCGAACGTTTTCCATAGTTTTTTAAAATTTAAAAATTTTTTTCTCAAACTCGTTTTTCGATTTTTTTCGTAATTCTGTATTTAAATCAATGTATTCTCGTAGCCAAGGACTTTGTTGAAATTTTAATATGTTATGTATATGTGTAATTTTCATGCCTAAATTTATATATTGTTTTAAATTTATATAATGTATTACATAATTTTTTTTATGATGCAAATTTGCTATTAATTTTGAGTTTTTTGAAACTGGTGGAGTAAAATGTTCCACTGCAAGAGGTAAATCTTTATGTTTCTTATGCAAATTTAATGGATATTCCAAATCTACCTCAAAAATATATCCTGTATTGCTTTCATCGTTTATATTTAATACATTTATATTATTAAAATCTTTTTCTTCAACCCATTCAAAATTTTTTTGAGGTAGATACATTCTCATCGCAGCACCATACAAATTATTAATATCATAATACATTAAATAAGAATCTTTTTCACTCGCATTCTACATATTTCCCATATATTTATTATTAGCTTTTCCATATCTATTAGAGCATTGGGATAGTCCACCGCGAATACCTTTCTCAATAAAATGAATTTTATCTACATCTGTTAGAAACTCTAATTCCACATTTGTACATTTAAGCATAGCATCAAATGCTAACCCTGGAGCTGTGTAATAGTGCAACGCATCTAAACCATAAGTTTTCATACAACTATTACGAAAGTTTTCAAAAACATCGCTTAATAGTAATACATCAGTCTGTAAATATAAATTAGCATATTCACCTATTGTTCTTATTTTAAACACAGACCAAACTTTTTTTGCAAACTGGTACTCTTCTTCTGATACACTTTCACCTTTGATTGAACTGTAAAAATTTTCTATATTAGGTAATTTTGTTTCCTCCAATTTAGCCCAGGAATCAATGTACTCGTAAGGAAAAATTCCTTTTCTGCTCAATAATTCAAACTCTTCGTGTGCAGTATAAAAACTTCCTGTGATATTTTTTTCTTCGTTTGACAAATATGAAGACAATTTGTCTAAACTGCTACTCATAAAACGAAATGAGTCAATAAATCGAAATTGTATTTTTGTATTGTCAACATATTTAGTGAAAGATATATATTTTTCTTTATTTATTGGAAGAATTTGTGTTCTTCCAGCTATTTGTGTAGTTATTGTTTTTATTACAAAATGAGCGTCATACGAACTTAAATTGTGAAATACTACTGGAATAACACGTGATTTTCTGTATTTCAAATTACATACTTGGTGTGCAGCTCCACAATATTTTCCTGTAAGGTGACAATGATCTCGTACTTTAATATCACCTGCCTTGAAATTATTGTTACATATATGACATATTGTAGCACTCAAAAATTCTTGTTCTTCAGACAAAGATAAATTCATTGGTACAATATTATTCATAATCTTATCAACATTTTTAGCAATATGTTGTAATTTTTCACAGAATAATTCCAAACAATTAGTTCCATTATACAAATTAAATTCTGATAAATTATTATTGTACCTACATTTCATATAATAACCTATGCTAAAAGGTATATGTTTTTGGGTAAACGTGGTATTTTCCCCATGATTTTGGTTAATTTTTTCCAAAATCGATTCAATGTCTGCATATATAACAAACGGCACCTTTTCTTTGTAAAGACAATTTTTAAATTTCAAAATATTATTTTTGTTTTCTATAGGTAATTCCATCCTACACTTATTTACAACTTGACAATATTTCGTGTGTTTTAAATAAGTATTTTGTACATAAAAGTGATTTAAACATGTATCACAAATATATGATTTTTTCTTTGTTTTAGATAGTTGACTACTTAATAATCTTGATAAATTTTTTATCCACATATAATGATAATTTTCAGGTGATCTAAGTTCATCTAAATCAATAACGTCATTGTTATAATCAGTGTAATAATCATCATTATCATTATCTGAATTGCTACTATTATTATTTTTTTCAGTACAATTAGAAATCATTAATAAATGTATTTTTCTATTATATTGTTTTTTTGTAAGTTTAACAGGTACAATAATATTTTTATTTTTTTTCCCTTTTTTCTCTTCTTCAATTGTATACACATTTATTGATAATTTATTCATGTCTTCAAATTTTTCAATATTCTTAATATGCATAGGAAAGTCCAATCCACTATATTGTAAAACGGTAGAAAAATGAGGATATGATGTAGTACGGTATGAATGTGTTGTAGATGGATATAAAGCAGACACAACAGCCCAAAGAAAACAATAGTTATCAGCATTTTTAACATTTATAACAGCTCTTTTACTTTTTATGTCAGGTGGTAATTCTATATAACTATTACCTTTAATAGGTTCATACTTATTTATGTTTACTTTTAAATAAAGAACTTTGTACAAGGCCCAACCAGAGTCTCGCTCTTGAAATTCTTCTAATTTTCTTAATAATTTATCTTCAACGTTGATATTGTACCATTCTTTTATGTTTGTAGTTTTGTCGATAACATTGTTAGCTGTTGTAAAATGTTTTATCTCCATTTTTCCAGTATGCGGCAATATAAATTCGCAGCAAAATATTACATTTACTTTCATTATATATTGTAATAAATTTTTTTTTATTTTATTAGAAAATATTCTCTGCGCTGCTTGTAAAAAAATTTTGGGGTCTTTAAAATTAGCCTTATTAATTATCGTACCTGTCTGTATTCTACTGTTGAAAACAATATTTTGCCATATTAATTTTTCAGATTTTCTTTTTTGTTTATATCCAGATCCAGTTATTATTTTTCTTCTTTGTATTTCATTTTTCAGCATTTCTCGATATGTTTTTAATAATGTTAAATTACCTTCTAATTTAAAAAGATTTTCTGCTTTGTTAAAGTTATTTTTTTGTTTTTTTACACATTTGTTAAGTATTATTATAATTTTATTAATATATTTTCGCAACCTTTCATGTTCTTCTATTGTTTTTAACAGTTGAAAAACTTTTTGAATTTTTTTAATAACGTTGCTACTTAAAAAACTTATTGTGTTGGTGTCACAGTTAATTGTAACATACGATAATATTCACATACGCAATTTCATTTATATACAGTTTACTCAAAATTGTAATCAAATATATATATATATATATATATATATATATATATATATATATATATATATTATTAACCCCTAACCTTCCCATACATATGATGTTTACGAAAACACATTAAACTCTTGTACCCGGATACAAATAGGCTATTATAATTTCAAAATTTCTCAAAATGTGCTATCAAATTCATGTCCTTAACCCGCCTAACCTTTTGTACATGTGCTGTTTACGCAAACAAGTTAAATTCCTAAAAATAATATCAAATCGTCGGCAAATAGATAACCTTTAACCTTTCGACACGTGCACTGTCTTATAATTTCTTAAAGTCATTATCAATCAAAGTTCCAAATGTGACCACCGTTATCATATAGATGGCGCAGCAAGTAGCGAGCGCCAAATCAAAGCACTGTCTTATAATTTCTTAACTCCTTATCATAGTTCCAAATGTGACCACCGTTATCATATAGATGGCGCAGCAAGTAGCGAGCGCCAAATCAAAACAAACAAAATATGATGGAAGGTCCAAAGGTCAATTTGGCCTAGAACCTGCATAGATACTCTACTTGTATTATATTAGCTTCTCTTAATTCTTCAATAATGGATATAATTTCATTGTTTACATTGTTATTCCCCGCTTGTTTCGAGGCCAATAGTAATTGTATACAATCTACTAACTCATCAGCAGAATCTCAATAGACATATTCTCGCTTATAGTCTGTAAATTCCATGTCAGTAGGAAGCAATCCATAACCTTTCTTTTTAATTTTTGTTTGTACAGATGGTGAATATCTTTTTTTAGCTTTAGTAGGACGGGACGATGTACGTACAAAATTTGGTTTAATAATGTTAAAATATTTAGTATATGTAGATATAATGACTCGTGTTCCTGTTGTATTTTTATGTGCATCTGTTTGTTTTAGAATATTTATATATACCTCTTTATCATATTCTGTGTATGATTGTGGATCTTTTTTAAGAATTAATTCGTATAAACCTTCTGTTCCTTCATACTGAATATTGTGAATTATTATATCATTTTTATCTATTTCTATATATTGTTTTCCCAATTTAAATAACCCATTATCATATTTTAACCCATATATTTTATCAATATCACCATGATTTAATAAATATTTCATGAGATATTTTGAAGCTACATTTCCAAATTTCAATTCTAAATTTTCCCATTCTTCTTGTCCTTGCGGAGTATTAATTGATAATCTGGCTTCTGTTATTGGTGAATTTTCTGGTGATATTTTATACTCATTTTCTGTTTTTACATTAGAAATTGTTGGAGACAAAAAAGATTCATTAGGAGAATCTTCAAAATTTAATTTTTGTTTAAATTTTTTAGTTTCGTTATCAATTTCTGTTTTTTCCTTTATTTCTGAACTAGATTTTTTTTAACGAATTCTTCTAAAGGTGTAATTATTGGTTTAAATGTTTTTTGTAATAATTCTTCTGTGACCACATGTCCTCTTTTTACAGCATTCAATTTTTTTCGTAATACTTTACTTACTGATATAATATCTTGAAGAACGTTCTTTTCATTCATTCTTTTTGATAAAATTTATCTAATCTTTTCCAGTAACGACCTAAGCCACAACTGTCTTTATCAATGACTGCAAAGTCATATTTATCTTGCCAACATTTTATACAAAAAATTTTGAATTGATCGAAGGACATATCTGTATTAACATGGTCATTATAAACATGATGCAAATTAGTTTCATCTTGTTTAAATAAAATAATGAAATTTGTATTGTTTCTAATTAAATGTTTGGTATGTGTGCATATATCTGGGAAAGATAGAAACAATCAATTAAATTGTGTCGCCCCATACTGAAATATTCACGCATACAATTTTGTTTATCATAAGTTACATCATCAAAAATTATAACAGAATTATGTTGTGCTTCATTTGGTGATATAATATCGCAATTGTCATTAAATTCGTGATAACTCATTCCCTTCACTTTGGACACACATTGTTTTAGAAACTTGTAGTTTGGTTGTTGTGTTGATTTTGAATATAAATAAATATTCCTAAATTTTAAACCATTTATATGAGTAAATAAACTAAGCAAAATATTGGTTTTCCCACAACCACTAGGTCCAATAATTATTGTAACAAGATGAAAAAACGACAAGGCTTTTCATCTTGTTACAGCTTGTCATAGTTCTGAGGTCTATGACTTTGGTGTTGGTAGGTCAGCAAAATGCTGACTTCAGCAAATAGCAACGGCCGTCTTTGCTGATTAAGCAGACTATGATAATACCGGCCAGAACACGAGTCATAGATTCAGAACAATGGATATAATTAAATCTTTAAGGGGTGGTAATGTAACAGTAATTGACGAATTATTCCAAATCATTATTGTTTGATAGATTTCATAATATAAATTGCGCGTTAACAAAAATGCACCGTGGACAAGTTATATTTCGTAAAGTTTAATAACCTATTAACGTTTTGTAACTTATCCACGTGCGATGTGCGTAATAGTTACATTGCCAACCCTAGCACTTTTTAGGATATAAATAGGATTTAATTTAGTAGAAGCAGTGCAGTCAGTCAGTAGAGTCGGTTAAGCAGAGTAGAGTCTTAAATGGTAAGCTGATGTCGAAATGTAGTCAACGACTCGGTAGCAGTCATCTGACATGGTTCAGACTGACTTTAGTCCAGAGTGACTAGCTCTGTAGTATTTGTTTTGGTTTTATTTTAGTGTTCTTATTGTAAATAATGTAAATAAATTTAAAGTTAGTTAACGAAAATTTGCGTGTGCCATGTTGTCATTATCCTGGTTCAACCGTCATCATCAGTTGGTGTCATCTAGCAACAACATTCATCGCCTTCATCGTCGTCAACCCCCACTGTTACATTATACAACGTATGTTATTTGGTAATAAATTACTATGATTTCTAATATCATTTTTAAGACATTTCAAATCAAAATTTTTTACTTTTAAAGATTGCTTGTGCTTAATAAATGACATTTTATTTATGGAATATATATATATATATATATCAACGAAAGACTGTTTTATACTTTAGTTACAAACTAGAACTGAATGATTACATACAGTGGAGCTGATATAATTAACAAAGTAATAGATTCATTACCTATTGAACTACATATACCTGGTTATAATTTTTGTGGTCCTGGTACGAAATTACGAAAAATATTAGCTCTAGGTCATCGGGGTATCAACCCATTAGATGAAGCTTGTCGTGAACATGACATTGCTTATTCCCACAGCAATGATTTAAAAAAAAAGACACGAAGCTGGCAAAATTTTACAAGAAAGAGCATGGAATAGAGTATTAACAAAAGATTCATCCTTTAAAGAAAAAGCAGCTGCTTGGACAGTAACAAACATGATGAAAGCAAAACGAAAATTTGGTATGGGAATAAAAACTAAACCGGTGAAAAAACATCGCCGTGGTCGTGTCATAAAAACACGAAAGAAGAAGGGTGGATTTTTACCACTTGCAACTTTATTACCTTTTCTTGGAAAACCACTTATAGCTGGTGCTACAAGTGGGGCTGCATCATATGGGGTACAAAAAATGTTGAAGACAACTGTTGGCGATGGTGTATATTTAAAACCGTACAAAAAAGGATCAGGAATTAAAAAGAACAAAAAAAAATTAAAAAATTCCCGAACAGGGCGTTAACTAATTGGGATTTAAAGAAATATAGTTCGAATATAAAACATTTTCGTGGTATCTATATGCGTGACACACTACCGAAATTACCATTAAAAAATGAAGCTGCAATTGTTAACTTAGATAATAACTACGGTCCTGGGACTCATTGGGTGGCATATATTAAAAAAAAAAATTGTTTTGTATTTTGACAGTTTTGGAAATTTACCACTACCTAAAGAGTTAGTCTATTATTTTGGGGATAACATTAAAATCAGATATAATTATAAAAGATTACAAAAATTAAATTCATATTATTGTGGTCCCTTATGTTTAAATTTTCTTATAAATTCAAAAGTAAATTTCTAATTAAATTAGTTTAATAATGGATTCTATAACAATTACATTAACTGGAAATAAATGAGAATTAAGTGCAGATATTTTTCCACCTATTGAACTAAATAATGGTGGCGAATATGCTGTTGGTTCAATTAATTTTGAAACATTTCATTCAATACCCAACGTTGATGAAACTAATAATAAATTTTATTATTATATTGATTACACAATTCAAAAATACACTATTCCAGTGGGTTCATATGAAATTGAAGATTTAGATAAAATTTTAAAAAAAGAACTTACCGATCCTAATATAGTATATTTTGATAATACAATCCAAAAAACAGAGAAAAAGAAAAATAACTTTATTAATATAATAGCTAACAATAATACATTAAGATGTGAAATAAAAAGTTCAGTTAGAATTGATTTTACGAAAGAAAATAATATTGGTGCATTGCTTGGATTTACAAAACGTATGCTTGAAAGTAATATTATTTATGAAAGTGATTTACCAGTTGATATAATTAAAGTGAACTCTATTTTTATTCAATATAATATAGTTACGGGGTCTTATAAGAATGGTAAACTGGAACATATTATTCATGAGTTTTTCCCATCAGTTGCACCTGGGTATAAAATATTCGAAGTACCTAAAAATGTGATTTATTTACCAGTGAGCACTCATACAGTAAATAATATTACTTTAACAATTACTGATCAAGAGGGAAGAATAGTAAATTTTCGTGGTGAGACAATTACTGTGAGACTTCATCTTAAAAAAGTTTCTAATGGGTATTGACTATAAAAGAACTCAACTATCAAACACAAAATTCAGTATACCATCAGTGTTGTCAAAAAGACCTTTATTAACCTCAAAATATACTATTTCTACAAAAAATAAGAAATTTTTAAAATCATTGGGTTTAAAACTTAAAATATAAAATATGAGTAATATTTTAAATATTACATCTAATATTGTGTTTGATAATACAATATCAAACAAACAAATATATAGTTATCAATCAATTGTTGCTTCATCTTTTAATAATTGTGATGAAATTCGAATACAAATACAACAGGATATTTATACGTTACCACATGAAAGTTACTTATATATTGAAGGTAAATTAACAAAAGCAGATGGATCTGTACCTCCTAAAGATACTAAAATTACTAATAATGGTATTTCCTATTTATTTGAAGATATAAAATATTTATTAAACACTGTTGAAATTGATACAATTAAAACTGTTGGAATAACAAGCACAATGAAAGGATATGTATCTAATTCATATTCAGACCTTCAAAATTTAATAAATGCTGGTTGGATTATTGATAATGAAAATATTTTGGATACGGAGGGTAATTTTAATGTATGCATTCCCTTAAAATTGTTACTCGGATTTGCAGAAGACAACAAAAAAATTATTTTAAATGGACGACATGAACTTAATTTGATAAGAGCAAGGAATGATAGCGCTGCTTACACATCAACAGAAGAATTAAAATTTAATATAAAAAAAATTGTTTGGTGCATGCCACCTGTGTCAGTTAACAATGAAAATCGTTTAAAATTATTAAACATTGGAAATTCAAATCGTTTTTTGCCATTAGCATATCGTTCTTGGGATATATATGAATATCCTGTACTACCAGCAGCTAAAAAACAAACATGGTCACCAAGATTTGTAATTGTAGGATTTCAAACTGATCGTAAAAATAAAAAAAATAAGGATGCAAGCATTTTCGATTCGTGTAATTTAACAAATATTAAATTGTATCTGAATTCTACATATTACCCATACGACAACTTAAATATTGACTTTTCAAATAATAATTATGCAGTTCTGTATCACATGTATACAAATTTTGAAAATGCTTACTATCAACAAAATTTCGGTGTATTATTAGATAGAAATAAATTCAAAGAAATTGTGCCATTAATAGTAATTGATTGCTCAAATCAAAATGAAACTCTTCAAACTTCTTCAGTTGACATTAGATTGGAATTTGAATGAGACACTGATTTCCCGGCGAATATAACCGCATACTGTCTGATAATACATGATAAGATTGTTGAATATAATCCGTTGTCAGGAGATGTTAGAAACTCATTTTAATTCAAACATTTAAAGCAATTAGAACATCGTACTTCATTGCTCAAATCAAAAGAAAAAATGACACTTTTCAAACTTCTTCAGTTGATATTAGAATTTCCCACCATACAACCGCATACATTTTAATAATACATGATAAGATAGTTGAACATAATTTTGCTGTCAAGTGATGTTACAAGCTCATTTTAATTCAAACATTCAAAGTAATTAGAACATCGTACAAAAAAACTATATTAATATATATATATATATATATATATATATATATATATATATATATATATATATATTTATAATGGAGTTAATTATTGACATACAAGGATTTCAAGCTGATGGATATATTATAATACCAAAAGAAATTTTTATACCATCAAGAGATGGAAGTAAACAACATTTTTATATCAAACCGCCATTTACATGGGAAGAATTACCACAACATAACAAAAGATGTGCTACATGGTTATGTCGAAATCATCACGGATTAAAATGGGATAAAGGACATATAAATTATAACGAAATGGGTTGTGAGCTAAAAAAAATTTTAGAAGAATCAAAAACTGTTTACGTACAAGGTGCTGTGAAAAATGAATTTTTATTATCATTCAATGTTAAACTTGTAATATTATAGATTTAAGTGAATTTAATTATAAAGTAGCTATAAAAAATTGTTTAATACATAAAACATGTTTCTTACATTCTATTCCATATGTTTGTGCTGTAAGTAATGTATATAAAATTAAAAAAATTCTAGATGATGATACATATTGTATGAATTCAGATAATTTTATATAATATTATGTATATTTCAAATGAGGTATGTAATAAAACAATATAATTACAAATTATTTGTGTTTTCTTTATTTTTTTTTCAATTACAGGTACAATAAATGTATAAAAATGTTTATAATAAATAGAAATTTACAATTTGAAGACCAACGATAATGTTCAAACAGTGCAACATCGTTTTCCTCAAAATTGTATATTTCAACATCACAAAAAGCACACTGCACAAAATCCCTATAGTTTTTGTAATAAAAACCGACTGCTGCTAATTCCTTGGCACAAATATTTGTATTTGACCACGTACTGAATGTAGATAAACGATTAAATTCACTTTGTAGTGATAATTTTTTATCTTCATAACAAATGGACAATTTGTGATAAGTAAGCAATCATATGGTGAATCAGCCACAGTAAGTCTCGTATCAGGATGTTGTAAACAAGGTTCAAATTTTTAAAAAAAATTATCTTTTTTCCACTCTTCAGGTAATTTATCCCACACAAAACTCAGTTGGCCAATATCTCCTTTATTTTTATATTTTATAAATTCCACTGGAAGATTTTTAATATCGTCTTTGGTCATTGAATTTAATGGAAAACTAGATTTTCCGTCTGCTTCATAATATTTTTTTAATGTTTGATATATTACACTATCAGGTTTAAAACTTAATATATAATTAACATCAGTAAAATTGGAAAAATTTAAATCTGACATGATGTAGATTTACTTTATAACTAAGTATTTTATTTCAAATTCAAATTATATATACTTTAGTTGACAATGAATAATAATTACAGATTTTTGTAATACCACAATTTTGAAAATAAAATTTGAATTTGTTCTAATAGACTAATGTTAGGACAGTTAAAATCAATATATAAATTTTGAATTGTGTACAGATATAAACTATTCTAATTGTTGTTGTCCCATATAAATAAATATAAAAGATAGAGAGATAAAGAGGGCGGCAGGGGCAGAGGAAGATGGCGGCAGGGGCGGAGGGAGAGGGCGGCAGGATCGGAGGGGGAGGGTGGCAAGAGTGAGATCTATATTATTTATCTGAACAATACACACACACACACACAACGCATGTGGGTTGCATAGAAAAAATAAAATTCAACAGGACAACAGCAGCACACAGCGCAACCTAGGCGTGCGAACACTAGCTTAATACCAAGACCGGAAGCGGAAGTGAGCTAGAAACCGCCAATTATACCTACTGTTGGCTATATTTTTAAATATGGGTTGTATGGTTACGCTTGATATTATACACGAACAAATGTATATAAAATAATATCTTCAATTTCAACTTAAATGCCTTACAATTGTAAGCCTTATGCCTTGTTGCTTGTAGACGTGTTTAGTTGACCATCCGTTGTAGTTTTTTTGTTTTTCTGAATTTAAGTTATTCTACTTTTTTATTGATCACCAAAAACATGGGTACCAGAAATACTTTTAGTATTGTACAGCAAACCATCAGCTCTCTGTTGACAAACGATACTTTCATAGATAAACTATTTGATAAAATCGTTGACAAATTCAACACCATGTTGGAGAAACAAAAACTTCACTACGAAGGAATTATTGCCGATTTGTCAGCGGATCTCAAAATAATGGAAGATCGCTTAGACCAGCAGGATCAGTACTCTCGAAGAAACTGTATTCGTGTGTTTGGTGTCCGTGAGGTAGAAAACGAAAATCCCGAAAAGTGGTGTGTGCAGTGATTAAAGATAAGTTATCAGTGCTTGTGACCCCCGATATGAATGATCGCTGCCATCGTACGGGTAAAAGACTCTCAAATTTTAATAAATCTGCTGTCTACACTAAATCTAAACCTCGCCCAATAATTATTAAATTCACTTCCTATAAATATAGAACATTAGTGCTTGGGAACCGTAAAAAATTACGTGGGAGTGAGATCAGTATGAAAGAAGACTTGACCAAAACTAAATCTACTGCATCAAGCTTCTGAAAATATTGGTTTCAAAAATGTGTGGTTTAAAGACGGTGTAATTTTTTATAAACTTGGGAACAGTATAAAGACAGTAACATACTCTGATTTATTAGATGCTTAAATTATTATAATGTTACATTTCAACTGTAAGCGTCTAACTTTTTCATTTTTTTTGCCCTTTATAAATTTTGCACATTTGTAACCCCTTTTTATATCTTGTTACACTTAATTTTTAATAAAAACTTATAAATTTCTTTCTATCTATTAAACAAATTTTTTTAGGACTTCTGATATAAGTAATTTCTTATTTACACTTTAATTAATCTCACTACTTTTGCTCACATTTGTCAGTTTGTCACCTAAGGTTATTGACAGTATACAGTACACTTTTAAAAACATCTGTTAAGTTTTGTATTTACAGATATTTTGTATTTTTTCTCCTTTAGTGAACTAAATGTCTACATTACTAATATATTACCAAAATATTAGAGGCTTGAGTATCAAAATAGTTACTATTTATAATAACATTTCAGCTTTATATTTAGACATAATCTGCTTAACAGAAACCTGGCTAAATGAGTCTATAAACAATTCAGAATTATTTTTATCTCAATATAATGTTTACAAAAGAGATAGAGATGCAATAAAAACTGGTAAATTTCTTGGTAGAGGAGTGTTATGTGCTGTCAGAAAGAAATTTAGATGTTGTCCCGTTGATATAAATTTACATCCAAATCCTCATTTAAATATTTTTTGCGTTAAATTAGCTATGACCCCTACTATCTTTGTTTACATTGTTGTTATTTATTTATCTTCTCCAATCTCTTAAGAACAACATAATTATATATTTGTATCATTAGAAATGTTTATTTCGAAAACTGATTTTAATTTCATAATAGTTGCAGATTTTACATACCAAATCTAATACAGAAATATGAAAACTGTTCACATATAGATACCTTTACATCTAATTTTGAAAATTTTATCTCGTTCATAAACACTATCCAATATAATCATATAAATAACAACAATGGTAAACTACTAGACGTAGTTGTTTCTAATTTACCATGTACCTACTATTTTTAAACATACTGATCCAGTTGTCGATGAAGATCCACATTATCCAGTCCTCTCGATAACACTAAAATGTGACACTTAGTTTCAATAATTTCAACCTTTCCTTCTATTCCAACACGCTCTTATTTACCTTTTGCTCTGCTAACTATTCTTTACTTTACCAATTACATTCTGAAACTAATTGGACTATACTGGAAAATTACAACGATGTTGATGCTGCTTTCAGTGTATTTTATAACATAATTAATAATATATTTATCATCTGTATTCCTAAAACCGTACGTCGATTTTCTAAGTATCCTCCATGGTTTAATTCTCATATAATACCAGCAATTAAACTTAAAAACGAATTTCATACACTCTATAAATTACATAAAACTGATTATTATTTATCAGAGTTTAAGCGTTTTAGAGCTTTGGTTAAAAAAGAAATCAAAATTAACCACAAGGAATACATGACGAACATAGAACATAACTTATCTGCTAATCCAAGTAAATTTTTGGTCGTATATGTTGGCAATAAGAAACAAAAATGTAATATGCCTGAAATTATGCAGCTTAATAATCATGAATTATTGAGACCTCCTGATATAGTCCAAGGGTTCGCCGAGTTTTTCTTTAATGTTTACGTTGATTTCGATCATTCTTTTTACTCTACTCTTTCTAACACAAATTCCTCTAATTCTGATATAGTTAACATACCTAATATATCTGATGAAGATATATTATTAGCAATTCAAAATCTCAAATTAACACGAAATTCTGACCCCGATCTTTTACCTTCGTTTGTTTTTCCTAAAACCTTTAAACTATCTTTTTAATTTGTCTTTTAAACAATACTTTTCCTACTATTCTAAAATCATCTATTATCCGTCCTATTTTTAAATCTGGTGTTGTAAGTGACATTTCCAACTATCGTCCTATAGCTATTTTCTCCAACCTTTCCAAAATTTTTGAAACAATTTTGTACAAACATATATACAATAGTGTGCAACATTTTATCTCTCCTCGGCAACATGGATTTGTAAGAGGCAGATCGACAACAACAAATCTAATTAATTTCATTGAATTCACATTAAACTTCCTTCGTGATAATGCTCAGGTAGACGTCATCTACACTGACTTCAAAAAAGCTTTTGATACTGTTGTTTATAATTTATGAAGTTCTGCTTCACATAAACAACTTAAATTTTTCGTCAAATTTACTAGAATTCTTGCATTCTTATCTAACAAATCGTGAGCTCCAAGTTCAAATTAATGATGTTAAATCTGATTCATATGTTGCGACTTCTGGCGTTCCACAAGACTCCAATTTAGAACCACTGTTATTTGTTTTATTCATAAACGATATTGTTGAGGTAATTAATAATTCCGAAGTGCTACTTTATGCAGACGATTTAAAACTTTTTACACAAATGAACTCTATTGATGACTGTAAACTTTTACAAAATGATATAAATAGTATTCTAGCCTGGTCAACTAGATGTAAAGTATTTTTCAATTTTAGCAAGTACTTCATGGAAAATACAACTATCATTTAACTTGCACATAAGCAATCTAGCTAGATCATCGTTACGAATATTAGATTTCATTATTCGTACTTGCAAATCTATTCAAAAGTTGTCTACCCTTAAACAATTGTATTTTTCATTGGTTAGGTCAAAACTTGAATACTGCTGTCAAGTATGGAATCCTATTTATAAGAAATATATTAATATTATTGATTCAATTCAGAAACGCTTCTTTAAGTACTGTTACTTTAAGATACATCATATTTATCCCAGTTTTGACTTAACCTATGAAAGTTTGTTAATTGAAATAAATATATGTTCCTTAATTCATAGGAGAAAGATACAATGCTGCCTGTTTCTGTACAAAATAATAAACAATGTTCTTACTGATTGTTGCATTCTGAGCAAGCTTTCTTTAAAAATTCCTCGCTCTGTTACTTGAATTAAAAATACGTTTAATTGCAAGAGAGTAAAAACCAATGTTGAAAAAAAATCTCCAATTTGGCACATGTGCAGTATTTATAATGAAATTCCTGAAATCTTAGATATTTATGCAGATTCTTATAATTTATTTAGGGCCGGTATTTCCACCTCTGGTTAAAGTGCCGGTTACCTTATCCTTCGGTTAAAAGAAAAATATCGCATCGAAAAACTAATTTAAGTTGTAAAAAATATACGTTATTTACTATTTCGATGCGATATTTTTCTATTAACCACTAGTTAAGGTAACCAACACTTTAACCAGAGGTGGAAAAACCGGCCCTTAGAAAGGGGTTAATAAGTTTTTATCTTGGGTCGCAAAAGTGCGATTTATAATAATTGTCTTATTACAACATAACAAAAGATGTGCTACATGCTTATGTCGAAATCATCACGAATTAAAATGGGATAAAGGACATATAAATTATAACGAAATGGATTGTGAGCTAAAAAAATTTTTAGAAGAATCAAAAACTGTTTACGTACAAGGTGCTGTGAAAAAAGAATTTTTATTATCATTCAAAGTTAAAACTTGTAGTATTATAGATTTAAGTGAATTTAACTATAAAGTAGCTTTAAAAAATTTTTTAATACATAAAACATGTTTCTTACATTCTATTCCATATGTTTGTGCTGTAAGTAATGTATATAAAATTAAAAAAATTCTAGATGATGATACATATTGTATAAATTCAGATAATTTTATGTAATATTATGTATATTTTATTAAGTTTGAAATAAAACAATATAATTACAAATTATTTGTGTTTTCTTTATTTTTTTTCAATTACAGGTACAATAAATGTATAAAAATGTTTATAATTTTCTTTCAACAATTTTATATATTTCTCTTTATCTTTGTCATATATAGACTTACTACATTTTAGTAGTA